>RJWT010028326.1:0-15257 GCA_004365215.1 Cuniculus paca | reverse complement strand
GCTGCAGGAATCAGGAACCCTTCTCCATTGCTGGTGGGAGTGTAGACTGGTACAACCATTGTGGAAATCATTGTGGAGATTACTCTAAAAATTAGGATTAGTGGTCCTATTTGTCCCAGTTATTCCCCTTCTGGGTATCTTCCCGAAAGAATTAAAAACATCATACCACAGTGATATATGTTGCTCATGTTTATAGCAGCACAATTTATAATAGCTAAATCTTGGAAACAACCTAAATGCCCATCAACTGAGGAATGAATAAAAAAGATATGGTATTTTTATATAATGAGTACTATTCTGTTGCAAAGAAAAATAAACTCAAGGCTTTTATAGGCATCTAGGGACCATACTCATAAGTGAGCTAAATCAAACTCACATGTGTAAACATTGTATCGTCTCCCTAGTGTAAGAAACTGAAAAAGTAAATAAGATCCAAAATCTACGATAGATAATGTGAAAAGAAAAGAAACTGCTCAAAAGGAAAGAACAACTGGAATGGGGGAAAGAAGAAAAGAAGGAAGGGAAAAGAAAAAATATATAATAGATAACTATGATAGTGATACTACTGATTTCTTTTAGTTCATTTAAAAAAAACTCGTGCTTATGTTGTTTGATCAATTATACATGCCTATATCTTGTAATCTGAGCAATTACTTTGAAGATAACAATATGTAATATATTAACCATTATTAATTTCCTATTATCTTGTTTTGAAACTCTGTATCATTGTTTTTATTATTTTTATTTCCTTAAAATTAAAAAAATACATGTATATAAAGTGTAACAATCAGGGTAATTGGCATATTTATCACCTCAGATGTTTATCATATTTGTGTGTGGAGAACATTCGACATTCTCTTTACTAGATATTTTCCATTACTTAATTAATTGTTGTCAACCATAGTTATCCTGTTATATGTAGAACATTTTATAAACATCTATTATAAATGAATATTGTCACATGTAATTTGAGGGGCACATTTGAACTCAATGATATTTATATACCTAGAAATGAAAATTCTGAATTATAGAAATACTGTCTAGAGTTTTAGCATACTGTCAAACAATTTTTTCTGTTGATGTATCAAATTTATTTTCTTATAGTAGTATATGAATGTTTAAATTGATCCTAATTTCTGCTAACATTTGATGTTATCTTTTACAAATTTTATTTATTCTTGTGGTTGTGTACTGATATTTCATAGTGGTTTTAATTTTTCTTTCATCAATCATAAGTATTTTTCACATGTTTATTGGTCACTGGTATGGTTTGCATAAGTGTCCTCCAAAGTCCACATATTAAAGACTTGGTCCTCAGGATGGCACTACTGAATGTGATGGAACCTTGAAAAGTGTTACCTAGTGGAGTTCATTAGGCTACTGAGGTTAGGTTTTGAAGAGGATTGTGAGCTTTCAGTCTCCTTTTATTTTTGCTCCCTAACTCAACATTTGAATGAATTTGCTCAAGATGCTTCCTCATTACAAGCTCAAAACAGCTGGGCCAAAGGATCATGGAATCGTATAACTGTGAGCCCAAGTAAATCTTTTTATAAGTTCATTATCTCATTATTTTGTTATTGTGACAGCAAGTGGATGAATATAGTCACTTAGAAAAAAGTTTAAGTATTTGTCTAGTTATATGAATTCTGTTTTTTATCTTATTAGCTTTAAGAATGTTTCAAATGTATATTCTAGACACTGGTAATGAAAGTCATGCAACGTGCTCTTTATTTATTTACTCACTAAGGATGGTCCCCTCATATCCCCCACTCACATAGAATTCCAGGCAGTCAGTTACTTTCTTCCATCTCTTTCCCATTGTTATTCCATTGCCTTTGGATTGTGTTGTTTCTGTTGGGAAATAGTTGTCACTCATTTGGTCTTTGGAAATTAATGTGGGAGTTTTTTTCCTTTAAAAATTTAAAAAGATTTCTCTCTATTTGTTTTTAATTAGTTTTATGTTGATGAGCTTAACTGAAGATCTTTTAAATACTGCTCCCAGTGTTTCTTGAATGGGTGACTTAATTACTTTAGTGAGATTAGTAAAATGTACTGATAATATCTTTTCAAACTTTACTTCTGCTTGGTTCTTTCTCTTTTTTCCTTCTGGGAAATAATTTAAAAATATTTAGACACTGTGATGGATTAACTAATGATCAACTTGTAGGTCCCAGCTGAACTGAATCAGCATGGTGCTGGATGTGGAAGGCCCACCTTAAGATTGAGGAATACAATTTATTTTATGCTGTCAGTATAAAATCAGAACTAGAAGGTGCTGTTGATTCTCTTGGAGAAGTTTGTCACATTGGTTTTCCTAATATGAACTCAGCTGTTCTCCTTGTTGGGGAGCTCAGCTCCTTACCATTGCTGAAAATGACTGATTCTTTTCCCAGGAGCTCTTATCCTAACCTTGAGCATCTCTTCTTGGCTCCAGTGCAGATCCCTCAGCCTGCTGGCACAGATGTTTCATTCCACTGGTGCAGACTTTCTAGCTTCCATCACTGACTTTTGGGCCTTCTCAGTGCAGATCCTTTATACAGACTTGCATGAGACATTGTTGTGGGTTCTAGGCCTCCAGCTGGACTCATGAAGGACATTGCCATGGGATCCAGACCCTCAGCTAGATTTTTTTGGGTCTCTAGTGTGTGGATAGATCTCTTGCACTCTTCTGCGTTTGATGCTTTGGGTGAATATTATAAAATAATACTATAAGTTATGTGTCATGTATTAAATCTTTTCCCTTGTAAACCCTTATAATGGACATTTGCATTGTCTTGCATGTATCTCTTGGACTGGTTTATAAGTTATGCTCTTCGATAATTTTTGCTGAAATTTTCTAATCACTTCATTTCTACTTTGTTAATTCTTTTTTTCCTGTCAAATCAGTTTTTAAAACAAGTTCTTAGTTTTGATTAATACAGTTATTTTTAGTTCTAGACTTGCCATATGCCTAATTTTTTGTAGATTCAATATCTCTAGTAAAATTCTTTATCTTTTTACTAGTTTTCTTCACTTATCACATATCTGGTAAGTTCAGTGACTTGATAACCTGTGAGGGTCTCTTCTGCTTCTGCTTCTGCTTCTGCTTCTGCTTCTGCTTCTGCTTCTGCTTCTGCTTTTAAAAATCCTTTTCCTTGGTGTATCTGACATTTTAAAAATTTAATGCTGCCTATGCTGTATAAAAATGGTAGAGGTTCCAAATGATTTTATATTGAGCAGAGAAGGTTCATCTTGGTTGAGACAATGTCTGTTGGGTATTGTCTTGGTTACTCTTCTCTCATTGCTGAGACAAAATACCTGATGCCCAAAATGAAGTAAGGAAATGTTTATTTCTTACTGTTCAGAGGTTTCAGCTCATATCCTGCTGGCTCCAAGGCAGGGTGGCGTGGCTGAGAGGGCAGCCATTCATGGCGGCCCACAAGCAGCAAGAGCAAACAGGGCAAAAGAGAGGCAAGAGAGAGAGCACACACCTTCTTCCCTCCCTTATATAGTACGCAGGCTCCACCCCTGGACAGGTGCAGCACTCACACCAATAATCCCAGTGCTAAACCCAGCACTAAACCCAGCACTAATCCCAGCACGAGGCAATTAACCAATCACAAATGATAGATTCAGTGGTCTCCTTGACTGCATGGTGCTTGGGGGGGCCACCTAGACACAAACCATAACAAATATGAAGCCTTAAGCCATCCAAGATTAAGTTTATCTGAACCTGAGATGCTAGTTTGTAAAGACTGTTCTATCTCTGATTTATTTCTATCCCAAGGACACAGTTTTCCAGGTGTCAGTGGAGAGTAAAATAGTTATAATGTCCTGAATTCAGAATATTTGGTTCTTTGGTATTGTCAAAAGTTTTACTTTGATTTTTAGATTTATCTAATTGGATTCTTAAATTTTACTCATGCATAGGTTAAAGGATTGGCAGATATTTTTCTGCAAACCAGCACCACCTTTTTCTCTAGGATTTTAGATGATAGTGTTCTAGCTGACTTAGAAGACCTAAACTGCAATTTGTGCATTTCTAGGCCTAAAATATCACCAGAAATGTCCTGATATCTATCATTTAGCTAGACTCACTTGATTTGTCATTTTTAATCATCTCAGTATGTAAAAATACCCTAAGGAGAAATGAAACCTAAAAAATATTCAGTGTTAGTTTATAATAGTTTTCTTTTGCTCAAGATCTTTAACTTTCAAGTATTAACAAACTCTTAAATCCTTTCAAACACACTTTAAAATATGTTTAATTCACTTTTGATTGTTCTTAATGGGACAAGTGGTCTTCCACAAGGTACCTCCTACTAGTAAAAAAACAGACATCCTACAATCTAGAAACTGACTTATAAGTGTTTTATTTGGGATGCTTAATTTACATTTCTTGACAAAAATCATGTATTGGTTTTTAATTTTCTAATATTTTCTGTACTTGCTATCAGAAATGCTTTCATTTTCTATGATAATTTGCAAAGTCTCATTTTTTTTTGAGGCCCAATGCTTCCTTAAAACTTGATAAAGAAACTAGGTATAAAACTTTCTAATCATGTTTTTTTTTTCATTTTCTACAGGTTTATTAGATATTCTGCTTTTACCAATTCTGAGGAAGTTGCTCAAATACATATATTCCTTAAAATAATCTAATTTTGTTCAATAATTACAAAATTATTTCTAAGGACAGATTTGTCATTTTATTCCATAGATTTATTTCATATTTTTGGTTAAATTGCCATCCTGTTATTTTTAAATTTGAATTTAGCTTGTATTTTATTGTTCTTTAAAGAAAGTTTTTGTATGCTCTTATCCATGTAATTTCTGTTTTAATTAATTAATTTTGATTTATATTTTTTCTTAACCATTCTTCCTTGTGATTATTTAGGTTTTTTTTAGCCCAAGCTTCTTGAGCTAAATAATTAGCTAATTTTTGCCCATTTCTTCTTGTGCAATGATAAAAGCATGACAAGTAATTTTTCTCCTGGTAAAACTTTGGCTGCATTCTGTTGACTTCTATATGTAATGCTTTTATTTTGACTACATGAAAAAGTTCAAAGAAGCATTCATTTTTTTCTCTTGTATTAAAAGTTATTTACAGAAATGTTATCTTTACAGGTGATTGGGTTTTGAATGATAGTTCCTTTTTATCAATTCCCAGTTTTATCAAATCATTAAGAAAAAGTTGGCTTGTAATATCCTAAATGTATTAAATTTTTAGGAGGGAGTACAGTGACCATTTATAAATATTTTGCAAATGTATGAAAAGAGTTGCATTTTCAACTTTTTTAAATTTGTTTTTATAAGTACATAATTGCCACACATAATGATCACATTCATCACATGGAATTTGCACCTGTACATAATATGTCTTAGATTTATACTTCAGTATGTGACTGTGAGGAACACTGTAATCCCATGATTTAGACATTCCACATCCTATTCTAAAATTTATATTAACTTAATTATTTTTAAATTTCTTACTTAGCCAGGTGTGGTGGTGCATGCCTGTAATCTCAGCACTCGGGAGGCTAATGTGGGATTATTACCTGAAGTTCAAGGTCAGTTTGGGCTATATAGACAGTTCAGTGCCACCCCAAACTATGAAGTGAGACCCAGTCTCAAAAAGCCAAAAAATAAAAATAAATAAATTTCTAACTATTCTTGTTTTATATGTTCTGCTATTTTAATATCAAATTTATATGATTCATAGGTATTATATTTATGTTTATTTTTGCACTTCATCCAAATATTTTTTCTTCTTTATAAAGATTTTACTTTGACTCTTACTTTAACAATCTATCACAGATTTTCTTTTTTTCATGCTGAGCATTGAACCCAGGGCCGTTGCAATGAGTTATATCCATAGCCCTTTAAAAAATTTTTAAAAATTTGATACAGATTCTCATTAAGCTGCACAAGCCGAGTTTGAACTCATGATCCTATTGTCTCAGCATCCCAGAGTACTGGGATTACTCACGTGCACCGCCACACTCAGCTCCTACTGATTTATTTTTAACTTATATTCTCTGATATTGTATTTCTTAGTCTTTAAAATTTAATTTGCAAAAATACTTTTTTATATATTCCCAATGATTATATTGGAAATAGTGTTTTTTTTTCCCATGTCAGAGTTTCATTTCTTGCTAAAGAAATCATACCACTTACAGTCATAATTCTTCTTTTGGTTTTCCTTTATTTTGACTTATACTTAATATTTTTAGTAATGTCCTATGTTTTATAAGTATGTATGATATCTATTATTTAATATTTTTCTCTGGCAATTTAGAGGTTTTCAAGCACAGCTGTATTTGTTAGAGTTCTTCAGAAAAACAGAACCTATATAACTTAATACTCCTTCATGTTTTCCCAGTTATTTAGTCAGCTTATTTAACACCCATTAATTTAAGTCACCATATTCTTTGTACTTATTATTATCACAAGAATTTTTCTGTGTCCAAATATTCTTATAGTATACTATTAGTATTGTGCATTGTACAATATTTTACAGTGTGATCTATCACTATATGGCATTATATTACAATAAAGTCAACTAAATAGTACTATTCTATACTGAATACACTATACTTAAGTCCATTTTTAGATTTCCTATTTCATACCCTTAATTTGCCCGTAAACTATTGCTGAGGTATCACCATGCTTTAAATATCTATCTACCTCATAGACTGAGTGTATTCTTATGTTTTGAAGTGCTTACACAGCAAGTCACCAGAAACACTGAATTAGTGAAAACTGAATTATTGCCTCTAAATAAAATTGAGAACTAGGTTCCTGGTTGTAAGATTTCATAAATCAATCAGTACATAACTTTGTTTTGTGTGTGTTTCTATGTAAAAATATTTTACATATAGATATATACACAAAGATACATACACTTAAAATTTTTAGACATATTTCATAAAAATGGCACATTATTAATATGCTATATATATTTAATTTACATTTAGCTGAAGGCCAATATCATTGTATCTCAAGTCTGACTGAAACTTTTCTAGCATATGCATTTCTCTGAAAGGCACGCCATCACCTCCTTGGATTAAGGAACACTAAACAGCTCTTCAGTGCTTTGCTTGGTTCTATTTTAAAAAGGGAAGTTACTCAGAAAAGAGCACAAGTAGTGTTAAAAATATGGTATTAAATACACCACCAAAAAGCACCAACTAGCCAAATGTGGTGGTGCACACCTGTAATCCCAGCACTTGGGAAGCTGAGGCAGGAGGATCATTGAGAGTTCAAGGTTACTCTGGGCTATAAAGTGAGTACAGGGCCAGCATGAACTGCATAGTGAGACCCTGCCTCAAAAAAAGAAAAAACAAAACAAAACAAACACACACACACACACACACACACACACACACACACACACACAACTGTTTTCATTATGGGAAGTGACACAGGAAGGCAGAATATTGGTTTGTGTGACTCCATTTGGCAACGTGCAAGTCTGTCAGCCAATTTTTTTGCCACTCATCTGCAAGTACCTATGAAAGCACTGTTGAGTATTGATTTTCAGCTCATAAATGAATTTTAGTAGGGAAATTGGTGAACACAGAATCAGTGAATAATGAGGATATACAGGTGCAGATATATAGTCTTATTAGACGAGACTCCTCTTGTTGCATTAAAATAATTCTCGGTTATTTGGGGGGTTTATTTTCAGAAGTATGCTTCTTTTATTCTTCCCGATCTTTTATTCATCAGTATTTTTTGTGTTACTCTTTTTTCTCTGTGCATATCCCTTCATACCGTAATCAGCATGCTTTGGTTTGTGTCTCTCTGTTCTGTAAGGTGCACATTTATTTTCTTTAATTTTAGTGTCCTTGTCATGGATGGGCCTTGATTTTAGCAAGAATGGCTTGTCCTTGGTTCCCTTTCTTCTGTGGTATGGTAAAAACAGTAGACCTTCTTCCTACTTATTACTAGTGGGTCAGTGGATGGCCATAATTCCCAAACTATTTGTCAGTGTTTTACCTATTTCAATAGTTTATAAGCCCTAGACTTTGGATCAGTGCACAATCCACTGTACATTGAGAAAAATGCAGATGACATAGTAAAATTAAATTCATTCAGTTTAAAGCACAATTTATTTGAGAGCATTTTCCCATGTTGTTACATTCTCTTTGTTCTTCTTTTAAAATGCTTTTGTTGATTTTTAAAATTTTATTTGACATTGTATTGATGTATGAAATCCTTAATTTCAGATAGAGTAACCTCTGCTTAGTAGTTTTATATCTTTTCCTCCACTGAACCACCTTGCTTCTTGCAGAGATAGATACATAAGAAGATTCTAAAATAGTAATATTTATATAAGACCTGTATGCCAGGTTTGCCAAAATACTTGACATACATGAATTCTTTTAATTCCCAACATGACTACTATTTAGGTAGGTACTATCATCCTCATCGCATAGATGGAAGAAACAAAACACAGAGACAACCCTCAAAGCCCATTCGTCAGGGGCAGGTTCAGGATTGAAACACGGGCAGTTTCCTCAACCCATTATGTGAAATTCTACAAGGAGCTCTCTCTCCAACCGACGACTCATAGTTAGACTGCAGTTACCACCTTCTTTTTTGGACTCTTGTCTTTCCCAACCAGAGCTTTAGTCCTTTATTTGTAGGGACTGCACTTCCCAGCATGCAGCGCTGCTATCATTCTTATCCATTATCCATCTTGCCTGTTTCTGGCCCATTGCTTCTTTCGCTGAATGGGCAGAAGGCCAACATGGATGAACAAAGGGGGTAGGAGTGCAGTGCTGAATGATTCTTAATACTGTACAGAGCAGAAAGAGATGCTGTTTATTTGCTGTTTGCTAGAGATGCTCATGTCTTATTCTAAGTAATACTAAAAAGATATTTATTTTTATGTCTGTTTTTAAAGAAGCAATACTGGTCTGTATAATGTACCTAAGTCTAAATACATTTTTCTAATTCCATCTCTATGTGGTTGATAAGGTAAATATTGCTCCTATTTTCATGCATCATTTTTCATTTTCAGCTTTTAAGGACTTTATAAAAATTACTTTATATGTGTGTTGGTGAAAGCTTTGCTAGTTAATATTTTAAATTCATACAGTTTCTCCTTGTTTTTCTGTTTACTTTAGTAAGTTTTCTAAAAATAAGCTCTTCTGAATCTGGAGTGATATGTTTTCTTTTTTTCTTTTATTTTACAATATCTTTTCACTGTCTCCATTTTCATTCTTTCTTTGTTCAAGCAAATCAAAATAGGACACATTTTATACAAGACTGCATTTTCCTCCTAAACACAGTGGGTGGTCCTTGGTGACTTTCCCTCATCTGTCTTCTTCATCACCTGACTGTTAGATGCCTGTTCTCTGCTGTACTTCTGAGACGCTGAGAAAGGAAGGTAGGGTTGTCAACATGAGTCATCCCCCACTGGGAACTTCACACTGTCTGGTTTCAGCTTTCTCTCTATAGGCCACTACAAGGGCACCTAGGATTTTCCCAGCTCCTGTGTTGTGCATTGACCACACATCATGGAAAGGCCTCACTGTCTACCTGTTCTTCTTGGCAGCACCTCCACAAACCCCTGTGAGCATGGTGTCAACCTGCAGCTGTGGTGGGGTTTCCAAGGCTGCAGTTACCCTCTGCACGATGCCTGTGTCCTCAAGTCTTTCTTCTCCAGCAGAGACCTTACCCAGGGGTTCCCACTATGCTTGGTAACTTCCTCTGCTCAGTCTAACTCTACACTTCCTATGAGAGAGTCCTCAAAGTTCATCACGGTGGCCAACAAGTTTCCTGATTTCACATTGCCAGTGCAGAATTGTGGGAGGGCTCTCATGCCCTCGTCTTTCATTACAGTCTAATTTACACTGATTGTTTTTCAGGCACTGGCTGCTTGCACTTGATGTGGTCTCATTAAATCCACCATACATCCCTTTATGCTGTCCTATCATTCCTGTTTTATAGTAAAGTACAATGAGCTTCAGAAGAGCATATTAACTTGTTTAAGTTTCTACAGAAAGCCAGAAGTGAACCCAGGAATTAGAACTCAGCTTTCTCAATAAAATATGCTTTTTATCACCTTGCCTTGCTCTCCAGCTAATGATTGGATATGCAGGAAGGTAAGTTCAGCCTTTAATGATATATATTCTTGTTATTTTCTTGCTATGTTACATTGGAACAGTTCCTTGTGTTTTGTTTTAGCAAAATGGGAATATTGACATAATTTGTTTTCAATGAGAAAATACATGTCAGGGATTTCAAACTCAATCACCTTTAGAGACATGGCAGGTAGCATAAGACGTAAGGTGGCCTTGTGGAAGATGATGACCACTACAAGTTTGGTGAAACCTGGAGAGGACTCATTCTTCTACGTACATCAGATTCGACTTGGTAAAACTCATTGGGATGATTATATGCCTACTAGAAGGGCTAAAAACAACAATGAAAACTACAACAAAAACACCCAAAGAATAGTAATACTAAGCATTGTTAGTGATGAGGTACAATCAATTATTCTCAAAGATTGCTCATGAAAATGTAAATTGGTCCAAACACTTTGAGAAACTCTTTGGCTATATCTACTAAAGCTGAGAGTGCACATAAACATGACCCAGCATATCAACTGTTGCATGTAAGCTCAACAGAAATGAATATGGAAGAACATTCACAGCAGCACAACTCAAAATTGGAAACTATCATCAAAATTACAATTGCTTGATACATAATGGAATATTTACATAACGGAATAACGTAGGACAGAAAGAGTGAATAAACTATAGTTACATGCAATAATGTAGAGACAGCTAATAAACATAAGTTTGCATAAAAGAAGCTAGATATAGAATGATGATTACTGTATGATTCAAACTATTAAAAAGTAGGGTTTCATACTACATGAGCCAGGACAGTAGGTAGTGACTGAAGAGAGCTTGAGAGGGGGTTCTGGAGTGCTGTAACTATTCTGGTACCTCATCTTTTGACTGGTGTTCATTTTTTGAAAGTCATTGAACTCTACATTTGACACTTATGTATTTATTTTGTGTGTATTTGTTATATTTGGATATAAAATATTTAAATAATAGTTCTTCCTCCAGTGCATGCAGGAGTACAGAATAAAGATCTAGTGAAAGAATGGGATTTTGAGAGCTTTGTCTAGGTTCCAGTCACTGTACTGGCTCACCTTTTTGAGGGTTCCACTGATGTGTTCTCGCCTGTGTTGGTTACTCCAAGTGAATGTGCTGTGTGGAAAGTGAGCCACTTTCATCCTGAGCCATTCCTAGAACGTGCTAGATTCTCTGCCAGGATCAGCCCAGGCTGCAGGTACAGGAAGGTGGGCGAGCTGAGGCTACACGAGGGCCCCTGGAGTAGCACAGTGGGTTTTTTCCCACTAACTAATGTGTCACACTGAAATCAAGCATCTCAGCTAATTCCAATGACAGACCCTCAGGCTGGGGTTTTCTATGCATTTTGTAGAGAGTCAAATTACAGCCCAGATGAGAGACATAATTTTTCTCATTACACTCTTCTAAGTGGTAAGGTCTAGATTTGAAATCAGATATCCAGAATTCCACAATGTGGAAGCCCCTACTTCTGGGCATTTCCTTATTTATTCCTGTTTTAGTCAAGGTTGCAAGGGATTCATTTAATGCAGGACTCATAAATTTATATGATTATCTTATAATATTCACCCATTAAGTCAAATGCAGAAGAGTGCAAGAGATCTGTCTGTTCTCTAGATATCCAAAGAATCCAGCCAAGTGCTTGGATTCCACAGTGATGTTCCCCACATGTCCAGCCAGGGGTCTAGAGCACACAGTAATATCTCATGACAGAAGACGAAAAGGTCTGTGCCCAAAAGCCCAAGGACTGGTGCTAGAGGATAGAGAATCTGCACTAAAAGGCTAAAGAATGTGTGCCAGAAGGCTGAGAGGATGTGGACTGGAGCCAGGAATTAACACTCAAGACAAATGCGACAATCACAGCTCCCTTGAAGAGAACAGCAGTCATCCCAGTGACAGCAAGGACCTGAGCTCCTCCTACATGAGGACAGCTGAGTTCATATCAGGAAAATCAGCTGCAACAAAACTTCTAGGAAATCAGTGCACTCGTTCCCTTTCGTTCTCTTTTTATGCCATTCTGGCAATAAACCTCAGGTGGGTCTTCCGTGCCCAGAACCATGCTGACTAGGTTGAACTGGGTGTGCCCACTGAAGTTGACCATTAATTAATCCATCACGATCTCCTTCCTCTTCTCAGGTAATCTCCCCATACTCACTCTGGTCTGTGGACCATACCTCCCTGTCATGCCATCATTTTTATTGGTACAGCAGTGGTGAATCTTCAAAGAACTTCCAGTGATTGCAGAAAGGGTGGGCACTAAAGAAAGATCAGCACTATGCTTCATAATCTCCTTCTCAAACTAACCACTCTGGAAGCCTGGTTTGAAGGGAGCCTCTCACTTTCTTAGCAAAAGCAGTGTTCACTGGAGGAAAACCACTGAAGCGCCGTCACATCCCTCTTACAACGAGGCCATTTGCTTCTGCTCTTAGTAGGTATCTGAGACCCAAACCTGACCCAGATTTGCTTAAGAATGGAGAGGAAGGGTTACGGTTTGATTCAGGATGTCTCCCCAAAACCTCATGTGGTCATAGGTGGGGTGTTTCAAAGGTGGCTAGATTAGGATGTGATAGTGGGATTAAGGGTGTGAATAATGGAAGCCCCACCCTGGAGATAAGTGGCATCAATCAATAGGTTTGTTGCCTAAATGGAATATAAAGGACAGAAAGAAGACAGACTGCTTTGGCTGCTTCCTGCCTTCCTGCCTGCCATGCCACAAACTGTTTCTCCTCTGTGATGCCTCTCTGGCATGCTGCCCTGTCTTGGAGCCAGCTGACTAGGAACTGAAACTTCTACAAACTGTAAGCTAAGTAAACCTTTCCTCCTTTAACTTTGGGTGTTGGGTATTTTGTCTCAGCAATGAGAGAAAAATAAGACAGAAGGTCTTGGGAGTGCCAGGGTGCTAAACAATAACCAGGGGCAATAAAAGAGCAGGAAGCAGGCAAAATTGAGCTTGAAGGCTGAGTAGGGTGATGTGCAAGTGTAATCCCAACTATTCAGGATGCTAAACAGGAGAATCATGAACTTGAGGCCACTCTAGATAATTCAGGCAATATATTGTAATGCCATTATCAAAAAAAGAAAAAAGAATTGAGCTTGAATCTGACTTCATTACTTACTTGCTGCATGTCTTTGCTCTCTCTGGGCCTCTGCTTCTTCAGTTGTGAAATCAGGATTTTAATAATAACTGTGTAGAACTGTTTTGGAGAAACCATAAAACTTAGAATATAGGCACTTAAGAAATAAGGTTGACATTTTAGAACTGCCGTGCCTGTTTGCTCATTCATAATCATGTAGGCTCAGATGTGGACTCCTGAACCCACTCCTGCCTGCTGTACAGAGCTGGCATCTCTGAGAGAAGGACTCAAGGACCTATATTCTGATAAACTTCCCAGGGTGAGAGAGGAGAGATGTAGGCTCTGTGCACAGCAAGTAAAGGACCCAGGAAGCATAAAGTGAGGTCCCCCAAAGGTCAACAATTCCTTCCCATGATGCTTGAGCTGAATCTTGTAGGTTGTGTTGGAATGGGTCTTCTTAGGAAGGAAACTACCCTGCCAGATCCTGTCCCTGGAAGTGTGAATGTTAAATCCACAAGCCAGTGATCAGAACTAGTAGGAGGGAAAGGAAATGGTCAAAAGATATTAGTACTGGGGAGAGGAGAATCGGGGCTGGGTTCAACACTGCAGTGCCTGTGTCTAGGGCTGTCAGCCTCGTTTTGACTCACCTGCTCCTAAGAAGCATACAGACACTCTGTAGGTTGACTTGCATCCAGTGATTCTTGAGGCCCATTGAATTTGTTTTCTGTGCATCTTTATGCCCTATATATCTCTTCAATAAATGCTAATTATGGCATAGATTTCTTGGAACATGAAAGAATTGCTGACACATTATGATAAGAAGAGTAGATTTTGTCATGCAAAAAAAAAATAGTGTACCCAGGAAATATATTAATGTTCACCTAAAGGCAGCCATTATTCTTCACTGCCCCTTTGTGGCCACCTACTTCCTTTGTGCCAACAGGCATCCCCTGGTTTGGAGGCTAGACATCCCAGATACTGTTTCAGACACAGCTACAGCAAGGGAAAGGTCATATGATTCATGCTGGCCAATGAAGCATAAGAGAATAATTTTCTTCTAATACAGAGAGATAATACTGTCTTGATTCTTTCGGTGTGTGCAAATGTGATTTTAGGAGCCATAGCAGCTATCTTGTGCTCAGAGATAGAAAGCTAAAAGAATTTCAGAGAAATCAATGCAGGGCTTCAGCAACAATAACTTTGAAAGAAACATCTTTCAAACTGGTTAACTCTGGCTCTATTATTTGTGAGAAAAATTTTCTTTATTCTTGAAGACATTTTTGTCAGAAAAAAAATCTTTACTAGTATATGACCTGTCGAAAGATTTCAATCAAGAGATGGGTGTGACTAGTTCTGTGCTCTGTAAAGGTTCCAGGCTTGAGTATGAAGAATGGTTTTGAATGGAGGAGTAAAGGACAGAAGCAGGGAATCCAGCAAGGATGCTTTTGTAAGAATCAAAAATATACTTTCATAGTGATCTGCAGAAGAGTCAGACATGAACATACAGAAACCTCCTCTATGGTAACCTGGCACTAAACAAACATCAGTTATTTTATTGTCAGCTTTAACATTTTACTCAATACTTGTTTCTCAAATGACTAAAGGAAAATTATTAAGTGCTCCTTATTTTTTTCAAACATTTAGTTAAAAAAGTAAGTACTTATCTGTACATTTTTGTCTTTCAGTATTAGGAATTAACTCAGGGCTCTTTGCAGTGAGCTACAATGCTAGTCCTTTTCTTTTTTTCATTTTTATTTTGATGCAGGGTCTTTCTGAGTTGCTAAGTTGCCCAGTCTTGGCTCAAACTTGCATACCTCCTGCCTCAGCCTCCCTTTGTGCTGGGGTTATATGGATGCACTATCATGTCTGACCTTGTCTCCTCTTATAAAAATGGCAAACTGGCTTTTAGAACCTAATGTTCGTGTTGAGAATTGCTAGTATCCTGGATACAAATATTTAAAAATAGTCTGTTTGTAAGCTTAGGAAAGCTAGTAGAATAGCCAGGATTAGCGGTTCCTGAATCTTCAAGGAAAGGATCACAGAGACCCTTCTGTGTGGTTTCGCCTTTGAGGGGCTTACTAACTCACAAGTG
>RJWT010028325.1:0-15253 GCA_004365215.1 Cuniculus paca | reverse complement strand
GAATGAAGGAGAATTTCATGCTATTTAGAGATTTTATACTGCACATAATCGAATCAATCTGAACTAGAAAATCTAATGAATCTGTGAATAAGTATTCTATCTTACTTTTTGCATACCTGGTCACTAAAATGACTTAACTCTATTGACAATTACTTTGAAAACATAAAGTTACCACAAAATGAAATTTACAGATCTGGAACATGAAAACCATCAGAAACCTTTTTAGAGAAAGCATTAGAAATTAGTTCTCTAGTACTACAGTTCTGTCCAGAAGGATTAAAGAGGGAGAGGAGCAGCATAAAGGTGTGTTTCATAAAGAATATTTAATGTATAATGTTTTATTTTATACTGATGAAATGATTTTAAAGTATGTATTTTAACAAGAGTAACTTTTAAGGAAGATGGAATATGAAAATAAAACTTCTAAATATAATTCTTGCATGTAGGAAATGTACCAGCATGATTAGTTTCATTCTGAAATGAGAATGGACATTTACTCCTAGCTTGTCAGGTTAACTATCCTGAATTCTGAGATGGAGGTAAAATACAAAGATGAGAAGAGATGCTTTTTACACAAATGCTTTTTAAAAAATTTTTCCAATTGTAATCAACATTTCCCAAAAATAATTCATCCCCTCCCCCCAGACTTCTAGACATGGAGAAGTAGGTTCTAGAGAGAAAACTGTTGTCTATGGTAAAGTTTGAATGGTACTGTAGGAATTTCTGAGCTGTAGAAATGATCATTCCTTCTCCCCAAGTAGAGTTAACTATTATTTTTCTTCTGTACTCCTTTATAGTATATATCACAGTTTGTATGCATACTAGTTTGCATGTTATCTTTCCACTAGACTTCAATGTGAATATATCATGTCTTCATAGCCCAGACATTCACTTTGCCTCATCATAAGTGTGTGCTCAATCATGATTTCTAAATGATTTAATGGATAAGTGCTTTTGTAAACCACACTTCATTGACCCAGAGATGTGTACATACCATTTTAGTGAGAATTTGGGAAGCTACTTTAGAAGACTATTGAAAGAACTAAGTATAATCAATTACTTCTGGGTAGTTGGAATGCAGCTCAGAAAGCAATCCTGTGGAAGCAATCAGAAGCTACTGAGAGCATCTGCACAACACCAATTGCAAATTAATGAACCACCATACCTTTCGGCTTTGAGAGTATCAAATTAAGAGTAACTCTGCTTGGAGCCACAGAAACTTAATACTTTCAGCCTCTATATAACGTCTGCAAAAGTGAACGATAGCTGTTAAAAATAAAAAGACTTCTATGAAATTATTTATAAGAAAATGTCCAATGTCTTATGGGTTGAGGTTGGTCATAATGACTACGTGGGGGACAGAAAAGAAGTTGAATATAATTTACACGAGAAGAATATATTTTTCCATTTTTTATTTTAGAAAAAAAAAAAAGAGAAGCACAGCAGTTAACATACTGTGTAGCTTTATCTTCAAATTAGTTACTCAAAGACAAAAAATATTCTTTATTACAAAAGAAAAGCAGATAATGACATAAAACTTCCTGTTCAATGAATATCTAGATAGAAGCAAACTAGAGGGATTTCTTATAGTTGAGAGTTTTGCCAATACTACAGGGCTAAGTCATTAGAATTAGTGTAAGAAGCTCACACATATAAATTTTTCATTAGAGTTTCAACTAATTATCTTTTTGTTTTGGAACTTTGATATATGACACGGAGAGTGATTTTTATGATATTGAAGATGCCGCTTTAATATTTCTTATTTCCAAACTAAGCTGTGTCTTTCCTTTTCACGTTTCACTTGACCATTAAAGGGACAATTCAGTATGGTGATTAGTGGGAGAGGAGTTAGAAATAATCACACTGGTCTTCAGAAGTAGAGTTGGAACGTGCCACGGTCGGCACTGGAGCAAGGCTGCTGTGCACCAGCCCTTAATGGATGTTTTGGGTTCATAGTGGTAGGTTTGGGGCTGGATGTCAGACCATTTGGACGTCTGCTTCTGTCTTATGGCATTGCTCTTTTGTCAGAAGCTGCCAGAGCTGCCAAATATTTTCTAAGTTTGCATCTAGAGATGGACAGGACTCTGCTGCTGTTCTTTTATGTTTTGTCTGTTTCTCTATTATGATGCTTTAGATAAAGTCTCCTTTAAGTTTCTGAATCTGAATCCTTTAGTGTCCAATATGAAAACTTAATTTCAGAATTCAAACTGACCCCCAACTCTCTGCTGCATTCTTTAAATTTTCTCTTTTTTAAATTTTATTTTATTTTAAAGAAGAGGGGAAAGTGCAGACAAGGAAAACAGAAAGCAAAAGAGACAAACAATAACAACAAAAGCCTCCCAAAAATAACAATATAGGCTTTCAAAACAAGATGATAGGAATATAACAATGGTTGTTATATTGTATATTGTTATCTTCAAAAGAGTTGCTTAGATTAACAGATATAGACAAGCAAAATTGATCTAATTGAATGAGTATTAACTGTTCTTTTCCAAGAACTAATAGAATTAGTAGTATAATCATCCTTAGATTTATATATATATATATATATATATATATATATATATATCTCTCCAAATTTACATCTTTTTTCTTTTCCCTTCCTTCTTTTCTCCTTTTCCATATCCCAGTTATTTCTAAATTTTCTCATGGTTTGCTCATAACAAATTGTCCAGCATCCATATACAGAATGGTGAAAACTAATAAAGGAGAATTTACGCAGATCAGAGAGATGAAATCCAGACGACTTTCAGTTCTCTGTATTTGAATACTTCTTTTCATCCTCATTTTGGATACTTTTCCTACTTTTCATTTCTGTTTTGTACTTTGGTGAACACATACAAATTTAGCTGCAGAGATTTTCTTTTTTGACCTTAAGAAAAATGAATATCAAATTCTTATTCACATAAACACCGAACTTCTAAATAGAGGATTGGAGTCAGTTGTGAACACTCAAAGATAGTGTAAAAAGAATTAAAAATAGGTAAAAAGAATGGAAAAAAGAATTAAGACATCAAAATCCTAAAACACATGGTAAGGCAGTAAGGAAGCTACATAAGCGTAGTTACTATAAGCTAAGCGGCATTTCTTCTCATCTCTTTTAATCCTGCACAGGTCCACTGGACTCTAGTCATTTGGTGAGCCAATTCGGAGTTTTGAGAATTTATTGTCATCAAACTATCTTAATTAAAACAACAAAATGACTTCTTCTTCAGGGAAACCAAAAAAACAAACTGCAACAACTTCATGCTATGTTTCTACAAGGAAGAATGAAGTGGAATTTCTCACTCTACACTTATTCTGATCAAAGCACATAACTAAATGAGAGGGAGATGTCCCCAGGTTTTCTCTTTGTGACCTGCAGGAGCTTACGTGGTTGCTATGTTTTCTTGATTATAACATTAAATGTCAGTTTGAGGGAGTTGACTTTGGCCCAAATGTGTATTTCAGAAAGATCTCGATCTTTTAATGTTGGCTATCCTTCAGTTTTCAGAAGTCACATTGCTTCATGAAAAATAAGACAAATACATTGGAGTGAAAGAAATATAAAGAAATCAATATGAGGAAAGAGAAATAAGAGAGTCTTAGATTGATAACAAGAAGATGGGAAAAAATTAGAAGAGCTCTTTGGGAATCAATTTTTTTATAATTCTATTTTTTATGCTTAAAACGTAGACAGGTAACTTTCTGCAGGCACATATAGAAACTATCTTACCTGTTATCAGGAAATTAGGGGATGTGGAGAGAGAAGTTGTTTACTTGCCATTCAATGTAACAAGAAAGAATAACATGGTAATGCATGAGTTTAGGTTACTCTAGAATGAAAGAGGAGTATATTTAAGGACATATATGTTAATCATGGGGTGGGAGTCAAAGAACGTTTCATATTAAAGTTAAAATAATGACAGTGTTCATGTTCTACTTACTCGTTAGGTACTAGGCATTGGATTAAGTTTTTTTTTTCATGCAGTAGCTCATTTATTCTCTAACAGTGTAGAGAGAGAAGCCGTTAATATTCTCATTTATGTCTGGGTAAACATGCTTCAGAGCCCTTTTACTTGAAACCTTTCAGTACAGAACATTTATGAGTTTGGGTCTATCTGATTCTACAGCTGAGAGCTAAGTTCTACGCCCTGCTAAGCTCATTACCTTTACTTGAAATTGTATTTTTAAGTATACACACTGAAGAGTGCTTATATGTGTACAATGAGAGGTTGAGACTAGCACTAGTAATGTAGCAAACTTTTTTAAGTGGGCTGGTGCTATAGCTCAGAGTTAGGGTGCTTGCCTAGCATGTACAAGTCTCTGGGTTCAATCCCAGGTCCACCTAACAAAAAACAAATAGGTAATAAGCCAACTGTCCACTCATGAGGTAATATTAATAAAAATTTAAACACTTATTGTGAATGATGGAGAGCAATGTAGAAAATAATTAAATCATCTGTTTTCTAAATCAAGCTGTGTCATTTCCCTAGTGTGACTTTGAGGAAGTAGCTAAATTTCTCTGTTACTTTACTTTCTTATCTATAAAATGGAAATGATGACTATCTAATCATAAGTTTGTGATAACTAAGTGAAACTGTAGAAACAAAACACCAAAAACAAAATGTCTCATGCAAATAAGTATTTAATGAACATTAATATCATGTAATAAGCCTGCATGGTTAAAAAATAACTATATGTACCAACAATGGAAAGCTCCTTACAACAGATTTCTGTGTAAATATGCAAGTTTCAGACATTTGGCATGACATAAATATAAAAACTATATTTTCATAGGGACATATCAAATATGTAACCACATTAAAAAAATACCTGTCAGTGTTTTTCCTTCTCTTTTGCAAATACTACTTCAAAACATCAATATAGCTATTGTAACCTTGCTAGCTTTGACTAATTGTATTTGTTCATGTTTGTCAAGGAAAAAGTGACTTGGGTTAAAGAGGAGAGAGGAACATCTGTTAAAGTTACACTTTCCATTTGCTTTGACACAAACATATACACATATGAATATCTGTATGGCTTTGTAAAATTGGGGAAAGGCCAAATTCTGTTGTTCCATTGAGAACAAAAATACATTCTGGAAAAATTTCAATCATGGTCCTGCCAAATATGGCTTTCATCTTATTTTCAAACAAATATTGATGTCTTCTGCTAGCAAGATTCTTTAAAAAGATAATGAAGTATAAATATTTTCCTATCAAAACAATGTGCCTCTTTGGAAGATATTTAAATTTTCTTAATCTCCTTGGGATTTTGTAGCAACATGATAGGCATTTTTGAGTAATGGGACGATTTCTTTAAATCTGTTCATCTCTGAGGGCATTAATTGCTGCAGCATTTGGTCTCAGACCAAAAGTGCTTTCTGCATTTCCTTTCGTAGGCATTTGAGTTGGGCCATGCTCCTGCTGCTGCTATACAAGAGCGTGGATGGCCTAATATCTTTGATCTCATCTTCTCTCTCAAGCCATGCCAATCATTTTGCTCATATCGCTGAAGGAGTCTGGGCAAGGCTTGTGAAAACATAAACCCCCTTAGAAACGTGGGAAGTAACCAAGTTCCTGAAATGTCATCACAAAGAAAGATGAGAAGAGGAAAAGCTTTGACATCGTCTAAATTTTCAGAAGTTCAAGCAAATAATGTTTGTCTCTTGATGCCAAATCCATTAGGTTTGTAGATAAGAAATGCAGTATATTGTTTTCATTTAAAGTCAAACTTTGCTCCAGGTTTCAAAAATTATTCATTTTGCCAGAAAATGTGTATGTACATGTATACACATATATATGCACAAATGAATATTCTATCTTCTATTTTATCTAATAAAGAATACCAATCAAAACATTTTTAAATGACAAAAGGATTTTTTTATAATTTTAAAAGTTGACAATTTTTTTTAAAAAGAGAAAAATTTTTTTTTCACGTGCATCTTCCAACCATAAAATAGGCAGCACTTCTATACAGTACAATGCATAGGACATCCGATTAATCCCCTGGGAAATCTTTAAACTGTTTGTTTGTTTGTTTATTTATTTATTTATTTATTTATTTATTTTTTGATACTAGGGATCAAACTCATGACCTCATGCTTGCCAGGCAGGCACTTTTGCCACTGAGCTAAATCCCTGGTTCTACACTATTTTTGATAAGAAAAGCAATAGTCCACCTTAAATGCTTTTAAATAATTAATAAAATCAGTATACAGTCTTAGTTTAAAGCTCTTTCACTTTCATTTTGTATTTTTATCTTTACACAAAACCTTATAAAGTAGGTCAATTGGTTTTTATTTTATTAGAGACAGCTGAATACCTTTTCAAATATAATAAAACTTTACAACCAGATGTCATTTGTCCCCAAGATTGTAATATTTCTGATAAATGAAAAAATGTTTTTAAATTAATCATTGCTTCCCAGAAACCTCTTAGGCTTACATAAATTTACAAAGAGTGATGGCTTTAGAGCAAGAAGGCTTATTTTAATATTTTTCTATCAATGTCTATGGACGTTTATAGGTTAATATAATAACATTATCTTGCATGTAATAGTAAGTTTTTTCAATTAGATATTTTCATCATCTTTTTGTAATCTATTTTAAAATTATCAGCATGGAGAGTACTCAAAAAAACAAATACTAATAATCCATTTGACCCAGCTATTCTCCTTCTAGGTATCTTCCTGAAAGAGTTAAAGACATCATATTATAGAGATATATGCACTCTTATGTTTATTGCAGCATGATTCATAATAGCTAAATATCAGAAGCAGCTTCTGTGTCCACCAACAGATGAGTGGAAAAAGAAAATGTTGTAGTTAACAGGCAGTGGAGTACTACACTGGCATAAAGTGCCATAAACTTGAGTCATTTGTGGGAAAATGGATGCGCCTTGAGAACATAATGAAATAAATTAAAGGCAAACTTACATGAGAAACAGTGATTGTAAATGAAGAGCCAAATAAAAAATAGATAATAGGATGTAGGTAGAAAGATCTTTCTCAAATGGAAAGAGATCAATAATTAGAGGGTTGGAGAAGGTAAAGGAAGGAAAAGGGGTGAAAATAGAATGAAGATGTGTTATGTAAGATGTTTTATGTAAGATGTGTTATGTATGTGCACACACTCCACACAAGGAATGTAAAGATTATGTGCTACAAACATGTGCTAGTAAAAAATAAAATAGCAGCTGTTTTCATAATTTTTACAAGTCTTACATGCAAATGTTTGTCTCAGAAACCCTAAAAGTCATAGAAAAAAATGGTCCATCAAAATTCTATGTTCAGAATTTAAAAAGTTGATATTTGGTTTATGTGTTTACAAATTTAGATATGTAGTTTTAAAACACAGCAGCTGTATTATTTCAAAGAAAATATTATTAGTACTTTTCAGATAATAGATACATTTTAAAAAATGATTTCAAAACTACATGGTGCCTGGTACGCTGTATTAAAGTTATTTTTTAAAAATCTATTAATTATCATTTAAATTGTCTTCTGAGTTTGCACTTAAGATCAGTGCTACAACCACAAAGCAAACCTTATATATCCATTAAAAAAATTTTTTTGTGATAGAATCTTGCCATGTATATAAATATATGTCCTTGAACTCAAAACATAGTGCAAGCTGGCCATGAACTCTCCTTCCTCCTGTTTCCATGTCCTGAGTGTTGGTATTACTGATGCGAGTTAACATGCCCAGTGTTATTCATATATTCAACTTTTACCTACTTGTGTAATGTGTTTTTCTACAATATAAATTTCTAAAAGTGTTATTATTGACATAAAGACTTAGACTCAAAGGATATTTTCAACTTGATTGAGTAGTTCCCCCAGAAAGATAATTTACATTGTCATCAACCAGTTTTAAGCCCTTGTCGCTTGTCTCCTACATAAACACTGAAATGATTATATTCTTTAAACCTTTGACAAGCTTTAATTGAATAATTGAGTAATGTTGCTGCTTTAATTATACTTCTTGAATTTAAATAGAAGTGAATTGTATTAATTGCTAACCTATTCTTAGCTCAGATACTATTTTCCTTTGCTTAACAATTCTTCTTATCATTTATTGACATACTCTGTATTTTATATATTTATTTATTTTTAACTTTTCTGTATTAGGATACAAGCTCTTATTTCTGACATGGTATTTCTCTATCAACAGCACCTAGAAAAGACCTTTGCCAAAAACACCTAGAAAAAGATTTCAAACTGTCTTTGAAAAATAAATACGTAATACTTTTGGCATGTAAATAAACTTCTGATGTTCTTTATGTACTTACTTTTGCGACATTTCTTTGGCATAACTTCATGAGATTGTGGCTTGTAAAACTAATACATTGCGGTAAATATCTGTTCTACATATTTGCAGTTGTTCTAATTTTTATCAATACATTCAATTCATTTTAAACTCAGAAATTAAAAATGCATAGAATACATCCTCAATTTTTTGACATTTCTTTTTTACTATTTAGAGATACCTTCCGAATCCTAATCGAAACATACTTATGCCTTAATCTAGATTTCTTGTATTCGGACTCTATTTGCCATTTTTGTCCCGCGATTAGATCTGAGGGAACGTAGCATGTAAGGTTGGCTTGAAAAACGGATGAACGCCCTGCGGGCTAAATAGTGGAGACTAGAGGTACCTGTCATTTGAGAAAAAAAGAAAATTGAGAAAAAGAATTTTTAAAATTGGAACCATAGCATCATGTGATTCATCTTCCCCTTAAAATAGAAGGCAAAAAAGCCTTCAGAAGGTAACAATCGGCATTCGAAGAAGAGTGAAGAAGAGCGCTCTACGCTGCGAGCTCCGAAGGTTCAGGGCTGGGCTCTTCGCAGCGCAGCAGCCGCTCGCCAGTGAACGAAGTCCGGCAGATGGGCAGGAAGAAAACACACCCTCAGGAGTACAACAGTAATCTTTTTAACAAATGCAGTTGTCTTGAGAGACTTGTTGAAGACTTGATGAAAGCTGTGACTCCTTTCCTCAGATAAAGGCATACTTAAATTATTTTGTAAATAATTTCAGCAAATGAGATTCTCCTTCATGGAGTGAAAGTCCATCACTTTAGGGTGCATGTAAGATTTCCTCCCTAAATTTGTTCCCAGCCTGCAGAGGCCTTATATCTAAATGGAAAACCTGGATTCTCAGAGACACAATAGTGACTTCATGGCAGTATGTGGATATTAAATGTAAAGGAAAAAATGGGCATAAATGAGAGGACAGTGAGGCGTGCTCACGTCAGTTACTAATTTGTTGTTTCTTTCACTGTCCAGATTGCTTTCAGGGTTTGTGATGGTTGATTTTAGGTCTCAGTTTGACTGGGCTAAAAAGTGCCCAGTTTAAACACTATTTCTGGGTGTGTCTGAAAAGGCTCGCAGAGGAGAATAGCCTTTAAATGAGTGGACTGAATAAAGTAATTTACCTTCGGTAATGTGGATAGCTATCATCCTGTCCTTTCAAGGGCCAAATTGGAAGGAACAATGAGTGCGTTCTCTGCCTAACTGATTGAGCTAGAACATTAGTTTTCTGCCCTACACAGGAATTTACAGAAAAGACACCAGATTCCTTGGGTCTCCAGGTTACAAATGGTAGATAGTGAAACTCCCTACCTTCCGCAGCTGTGCAAGCCAATGCCTTACAATAAATCATACATAGGAAAAATCACAGCAAGAAATGGTTGTGTGTTTGTTTATGTGTAGGTACATGCTATTGGTTTTATTTCCCAAAAGAATCATGAGTAGTACAAGACAGACCTCTGCTCTCTTCCTTCATATCTATATTTTTAATGCATGTGGATGCACTCCTTTATTCCAGCTGTTTTTACTTTCAGAAGGTAAGCATGATGCAGAGTAGGACTCTATGAAGACAGAAGATGGAATAGCTCTTTGTAGCTTTAATCTGAAAGTAGAGAAATTTTTTTTTTTTCCGTATATACATGATGTCAAACTAGATTCCTATGACAAGAGTCCAAGCAGGCATACCTCAACCAAACAGGAAGTGCACTTGGCTTAAATACTCACTTGAAATCTAGTAGAGATTGCACTGAAAATTGTTAAAATTTCCTTTGTGACTAATCCCTTCTCTTCATAAAGGATTCAAAAAGAAATGAACTTATCACACTATTTACTGAAAATCTTAGTCTTTTTTATCAGGCTGTGTCTGTTCAACTGAAAAAGCATAGACTACTTTATTTTCTGTTGTACTAATGCCAATGTTAATGTCAGTGTGAATTTTTTCATGGTCAATTTGATCATTTCTTTGGAGATGGGCTATTCTTATAAAATAATAATAGACAAATGGACTCAATTGTACAGTATTGACAAGGTTTATTGCCTTCTCTGAAATCATTTGGAAAGATAGACGTGTGAATTTCACTCAGGAGAAAACTGACTCTGGTTACAAAAGTCCTTTTTCTCTATGAGCCTCTCCTCAGAAACATTTGCATCCTTAGGAGAATATTTTATGCATAATGGTGATTCACTATTACAGGTATCAAACAGATGCAGGTAATAATGAAGAATATACTTGAAATAAAAGTGCCAAAAGCATACGAAGTTATAACCTGAAATTTGTTATAACTGAAATAATCTTGAGTAGTTAGTTTTTACTTGTGTCTGAATATTTAAGACTAAAATTGGAGAGCACAGTACTTTAACAACAATTGATGGGATTCCATTGCTAGTGGAGATGCAGGTAAAATTAGCTCTTACAAGGCATTATGCACTTACAAATATGATAAATGAAAAAAACCTGGGAGAGAAAAACTGAAGGGATGATTTATGCTTGCTGTGCATTTATGGGGATGATACCTACCTATATTATGCAACGACATATGGAAAACAATTAATTTTTACCAAAAGCATTTAGTATTTTAAATATGCTTGATTTGCAACCAAAAACAGATGGTTTTTTAAAAAATGTTATAGCTTTTCTACCTCCTCTCCTCCACCAATTCATGTAGGAGCATCAACAAAACCATTTAGAAATAATAATTTAATCATAAAGTAATTTATACTATCTCTTTGGAGTCCTTAAAAGACTTTGGAGAACTTACAAGAGGAAGTAAAAATAAAATTATAAAAAAAGATAATGTATTGATTTTGGCAATGACACAAAAAGGAAAATAAAGAAAAAAGCTATTAACTTTAAGGGCTATAGACTGTGAAGGTCACTACATTCTTTTAAGTTTTGATGAAGCTAAATACTTTAGTTCAGTTGCTTAATTAACAGTCAAAGAAGGCATACTTTATTCTTATGTGTACAGACAAGAAACTTGTTACCGCAGTATGCTACGTGGGCTGGAGGATGTTAAGAGTCATCGACAGCCAACCTTTCTTAGATTCCCGTACTGTCTATAGCTCTTACCCTCAGATTTTCTTTGTTCTGTTTCGCCTCACAGGGTGAGACCCGCAATAAGACCTGTCTGCTTTTGTTTCCTCTCTGTCCTCTGATTTCCACCAGGGACTGTCTTAGTCACTTTCTTCATCACTGGGTTAAAAATGCCCCAAATCTACAAACCAATGGAAAGGTTGACTGTGGCTCAGCACTTTTATTTATAGTTGGCTGGCTCCAGGGCAGGAAGGAATGGCGAAGAGCCTGGGTACAGGAGAGTGACCAGGAAGTAGAAGGTCAAGGGAGGAGCTGGGAAGGGAGTTATATCCTCCCAGGCCACAGGCATAGTGACCTTTCCCTTTGGACTAGACCCAACCTCCTAACAGCAAGCCAGATAATCAAGAAACCTCCCACAAGCCACACCTCTGAGCACATGAGGCTTTGGAAAGACATCCAGATATAAACTTTAATAGGGACATTTCCCCTAAAAAACGTTTCCACATCTGATTCTGTCTCATTACCATTATTTGAATTACCCAAATAACATAAGTGATATTAGAAGTTATCCAAAAATCAAAGCAATAGGATGGAGATTAGGCACTGGCTTACTTAATACCTGGTGGGTAAAGAGGACCTTGTCCTGGTTGATAGCTGGAGAAGTGATATTCCCTTGCACAACACAATGGTAGTTGCTAAGGGTATCACTGGTGGTGACCAGAAAAGTATTCAGGTGGTGTAGGATGCTATGGTAGAGCACAAAAAGTCAGACATTTAAGAGGTCTAGGTCAGTGGTGGTGAACCTATGGCACACATACTGTAGATGGATATTTGTTATCCAGGAAATCTCTAAAAGTTTTGCCATCACTGGTCTAGGTTAACAATGTATGTAAACACGGTGGAGTTTTCTGATTTGTTCTATGTTGAATTGGTAACCTGCAGAAGGATAATAAGAAATCGAGGGCTGTTAATTGAAGGTATCTGACAAAAAGACTATACCTCTTGCAATAGACAGATAGATACAACAGCCTGAATCTAATAATTAGAGATTCAAAACCACAGCAACATTTGAAAGATCTCCTGATTCTCTGCTTTGCCATGTGAAGGCCAAGGTGCTGGCTGGGAAAATCCAGGGCCCTTGACCGTGGATTGGGATGTGTAAATGGATGCTCATGATGATGCTGCCTCCAGATTTGCACAAGAACTGTCTGAGCTTTAAAGATGCTGTAAAGAGCTATTACTTTTTCTATACTGGAAGACCTTAAGAGACTGCCCCTTTGCAAGGAAATAAGTGATCTCTTTGGAAGCTTAAATTGTCTTTTTCACCTATAGGCAGAAGGTAATGATTAGGCCCAAGTCTTGGAATAATCCTTCTATATCATGTAGAACTTGATAAAGGGAAAGAAACAAAAACCAAAAAAAACACAAAACAACAACAACGAAAAAAACTACGTACATGACTCAGTTGAAAGAATTAGCTAGTATGTACCGGCCGAAGCCATTGACATATTTCTGGCATGGGATTTTGAAAGTCTAAGAAGTCACACTTTAAACACTATGCAAGCAAGTTGTGTTAGATTTCTGTTCCTTTAACAAAATATCTAAGATAAACAAGATGCAAGGAGGAAAATTTTATTTTTGGTTTACTATTTCATAAGTTGCAGTCTCTGGTTGGTTGACTGTTACTTTGGAGCTATGGCACAGGGCTCAAAGTAGAACAAATTGTTCTACTTTATAACAAACAGGAAGCAAAAGGAAGAGAAGGAGAGGCAAGGATGCTAATATCACTTTCAAAGGCACAACAGCAATGGCCTAACTTTGTTCCACTAGATCCCAATTTCTAAAAGTTCTACCATCTTCCAATAATGCTGCAGTCAGATATCTGAGCCATTAGCATATGGGCCTTTACAGTGAGCCAAAGAAAATTAAAAAATATATAGTTTTATGGCCAGTGGCCAATGGTCTGGCCATTTGTTTTGAAGTCTGGAAGGAAAAACACTGAATATCAGAAAGTAGGAGATTCAGAGTAGAGACATGTGGTAGAACATAACAGATTGGGCACATATTTTGAAAATTTTTTTGATTTACATATGATGTACAATAGAAAGTATCATGTGCAATACAAAGTATATTCATTGAACAGGCACCGAGCAACCAAGTAGGCAAATGTAACTTAACTAGTTTATTCTGACTAGCCATTGTTAGCTGTTTCAGTTTTAGCATGGTGGGTGTACGCAGGATGACAGAGACAGTTTTCCCATGCACTTAACATCACACTAAACATGCATACTTACCAAGGAAAATCAAGCTACTGCTCCCGCTGAATGCCTAAGCTTTTGGCTAGAGGGACCAATTTATTCCTTAGGCATTCACTACAAATTGACTGTGTGAAGCCCCTTTTGTCATGGAAAGGTCTGGAGTAGTCTGTCCTTGAGGTTAGATATCTATTTATAGTAAAAGCCTTGCATTTTCTTCCTGAATTGTATCAACTAACTATTCTATTGAAACCGTAAAAGAATTCCTGATTTATGTACAAGGAATCCCACAAAGCATACATCCAACATTTGCCATACTTCACAATGAAAGAGGTGAGGGACAGGCCAGATAACCATAGAATACACTGGCTGTGTCACATAATGTACTACCCCGAAGCAACCAGTTGCATGGAACTCTGGAACAGCTTCTAAAACTCCAGCTTCTATGCACCGTGAAGGCAGAACCCTAAAATTATGGTGAATAAGTCATGGAATTTAGTGTATGAGTTAAATCAGAGACTTTTACATGAGTTTGTCCCCTGTGCAAATACTGCATACATCCTGGAATCTTATAATGGGAGCAAAAGCATCATCATTTTCCATTACTTACAATGACCTCTTTGGGAACTTTATTCCATTACAATTTGCAACTCTGGGAGGAAAATGGGACATTCATATTTTAGGTAACACAGATGTCCTATTGAACATGCTACAGTTCTTATTCGCTTATTTTAAACTCATCATGCCCAGTGACCACTAGGTAGCAAGAAAGTTGTACGGGAAGAGACCACTGACCTTGCGCCGCAGAAGGATACAGGGCTACTTTCACATAGTAGGAATAGAGAGGAATATGTGTGGAATTCATGAAGCATGTGTGCATCTCCTAGCTCCCTTCTGCCCCACTGTGACTATAAATGGTTATGTGCAGCAACCCTGCTAGACAATATGTTTAACAAGCAATAGGCCTTATAGGGATGAAGATGTGAGTCACACTACAAGTTAGACCAATAATTTCCCAGGTGATCATTGAGTGTGAAGGGAATTCTAAATGTATATTGGATGAGACATAGCTGGAGAAAGACAGTTGTGAAATCAATTGCATTAAAACCATCTTTTTTGAGTTTCTTGTCAGCAAAGGAGATTCATGGGCATCATGGAAGAGCTGGATCCCCTCAGCCCCAATTTGTGAAGAATAGATCTGTGTCGTGCAAGAGCTGGGATGCGGCACCCATCCACCTGTGCTTTTCAGAGCTGCGGCTGAGTGACGTATAATTAAGCAGGGCCTCCAACAGGTGAACCCTGACACCCATCAGCACGATTATGCTAAAGCTCCCTTTCCCAAATGCTTTTCCCAGGCAACACTCAGGGCAGCTGTATTTTAAGATATTTGTGAAAGACAGGGCACTTCGCTGATAGGACACTTGGCTCAAGTCCTTCTCACTGACCACTGTCCTTGCCAAATTTTCCTAACGTTTTTTGTTTCCATTAGGTCTTCCCTTCTTGTCTCCTTCACAACAGATAGATGAGTATCTTGTTCTCAGGGTTCTTTGTGATTCTTTCTAAAGCTGTCTTCATAGGCATTTCCTCTAACATTTTTCTTCCTCATCTGTGTTACTCTTCGTCTCTTTACCGTAACTTTAGGGAAATAACTGGAAAAGGTTTATTTTGGCTCATT
>RJWT010028324.1:0-15247 GCA_004365215.1 Cuniculus paca | reverse complement strand
GTACCATGTTCATTGTTTTGTTGTGATTGACTCTATTCTGTTTTGTTTTGTTTGGTTGTATTCTTTTCAAAATTAAAATAAAATAAAAAATACAAAAGGCCTGGAGATGTAGCTCAGTGTGAAGTCCCTGAGTTCAATCCCCAGTGCTAGGGAAAATAAAAAGAATCCAAATGGCCTTTGGTGAGCAGTATGACTGACAATGTTCCCACACAGAAAGGCAAAGGGATGCTTTTTGGATTATTTGGGCATCATTTAAACATGCAAATCCCTAGATTCTTGACATACCAGGCAGGGACCACATCAGGTTGTAGATCTACTTTTTTAATTCTGAATTTGCATGCCCACAGGACCTCATCATCATCATACACAGGAACAGTCCACACACTTGAAAAACTGCCTGAACTCAGGGCCTGGACATTGACAAGCCTTATGAGAGACTCAGATCCAAAATGTCTGGGATAGAGCACAAGTGACTCGGGCAGTGGTGGCACCAGGTCAGATGCAGGCATTACAGCCTCCTGGTCTAGTATGAGGCCTGGCTCTGCATCTGGGCTGCCTGGTTTGAAGCCTTTCCCCAGGTAGGGTCCCTGGGCAGAGGCTGAACCTTTGGCATTTGTACTTCTCATTCGGAATGTAGGGATGGCAGCACACCTATCCTGGGGCTGCTGAGAGGACTCAGTGCACAAAGCACACAGCACGAATGGGGCTCAGGGCAGAAGCTGCTGTCGGATCTGAGCATACAGAGATGACTGACAGGCACATCCTGGCTCCCTGCACGACACTGTCAATGTCAGGAGTAAGTAGTTACAAGAATGGGCCAGCTAGGATCACAGTCTGTGTTTCTAGCTTTCCTTTTGTCCAGGTCCTGGTTTGCTTTCCTTCCCCAGATTGGGGGCCCCTGGCATTGATTCCACAAGCTGTCCCTGGCAGACAGGCGAGATGCCCACAGCTCCCTCCCGCAAGCTGTCGCTTTTGGGAGCTCCCCACATTGCCACAGCCCCACTCTGGGCAGGCTGTGCTGGTGGTCACAACACGTCAGAAGTGACAGAGAGAAGACTGTCAGCTCTGGGACACGGCTCAGCTGGCAGCTCTTTGTCTCCTGCAGCAGACGTCACCGCATACTTTTGGGCAGTACTGGGCAGGCACTCATCCATGTCACAGGCTGACCTGGTGACAGTGCTGGTCCAGAGAATACACAGGTGGGGTAGTAAATAAATTCTCTCAGCTCTTGTGGAGGGAAGGGAAGACAGACAGAAGATAATGCTGACAAAAAGATTACAGCCTCCTGGTCATTTCAGAAGGGAAGACAGAAGGGAAGACAGACAGAAGATAATGGAAATTCAACACAAGAACAGAATATTAAAAGCTGTTAGAGAAAAGAAACAGATCACCTATAAGGGAAAACCCATCAGAATCACGGCAGACTTCTCAACATAAATCATCAAGTCAAGAAGAGGCTGGGGTGAAGTATTACAAATCCTGAAAGAGAACAACTTCCAACCCAGACTGATGTACCCTGCAAAACCTTCTTTCAAAGCTCTTGTGGAGGGAAGGGAAGACAGACAGAAGATAATGCTGACAAAAAGATCAGGTGACATTAAGCGCAAGAAAAAAATAAACAAACATAACCAGCCCTCATAAATGTTTATGGCAGCTTCACTGAGAATCACCCAATCACAGAAGCAGCCAGGATGGCCTTCAGCAGGGGAATGGATAAATCAACTATGCCACTTGCAGACCATGGAGCATCATTCAGTGCTGCAAGGAACGAGCTGCCGAGCCATGAAAAGACAAGGAGGAGACCGAAGTCATACTCCTAAGTGAAAGATGCCTATCAGAAAAGGCAGCATCACGCGGGGCTCCAACTCTCTGCCATTCTGGGAGGGCACAGCTGGGGAGACAGGAAAAAGAACAGCGGTCGCCAGCAGCTGGGGGAGGGAGGGATGAACCTATTCTGTAGGAGGCTGCAATCGTGGATTTCTGTCATCACAAAATTGTCCCAACCCAAGAAGTACAGCAGCAGAAGTAAACCCTGTGATAAGCCGGGGGCTCTGAGTGACAACAATGTGTCCACATAGGCTCAGTAGTGTGACAGATGCAGAGGGAGGTGACAAAGAGAAAGGCTACACAAGTTGGGGCAAGGAGTATATGAAAACTCTCTGTTCCTTCATCGATTCTGTTACATCCCTGAAACTGCTCTAAAAAAATAAGTCTATTGAAAAAGAAAAGAAAAGAAAGAAAGAGAAAGAAGAAGCCACAATAGTGTGATGTGATAAAGGAAGTAAGTGGTTAAGGAAGGCCTTCAGGAGAAGGTGTCATTTGACCAAGTGACAAGGAGTCAATCTTTCTTATAAAGACAGGTCAGGAAAGCATCCCAGGCAGGCAGAACTGCCTGTGCAAAGGCCCTGTGGCAGGAATCACATTGGCACAGGCAAGGAACTGAAAGAAGCCAGTGTGGCTGGAGCTTGGAAGGCACATGGTGGAGAACAAAACCAGTCACAGTCACAGAGGAGGGCAGGGTGTGCTCATGGAAGGCTTTGAAAGCCAAAGTCGGGACTTGAAATTACATTCTAAGCCTAGGATGAGACCTGTTAGTAAGGGCCCTCTGGCTATGGTGTGGAGGACAGAGTGTGGAGGGGCAGAAGGAGAAGCATAGAGCCTGCTTAGGAGGCCCTGCAGCCTGGGAGGAGGGGCAGCCCTCGGCATCCACTCAACACCACAGTCTCAGCCAAGCCACCCAGTGCAGCTGGCCCCAGCACTCGGGGGTTGAGGATTGAGCTGCAGGCTCCTCAGACTCTTCATGCTGGGCTTCAGGGTGGGTTCAGAGGCACCGGAGGTGTCCCCAGGAGAGCCTCAGGTACCTACTCCACAGCAGGCGTGGGAGGGAGGAGAGCAGGTGGAGTGCTGGTCCCTCCTCCCTGCTGTGGCCTGAGCTGCTTCCTGGGCACTGCTTTTGCAGTGAGGTCTTGCTTGAGGTTTTGTTTGAGGAAAGGATTCTGCTAGTAAAACAAAGGACCAGAATCCCGTGCAGCAGCCTGATGTTCCAATGGCAGAATCCTGCACCCCAGCAATGATGCACAGGTGTGACAGCCAGACACAGGTGTGATGAAGGACACACAAGCTGGGGTGGCTCTCTTCCAGGTTTTCACAGAAAGCCTTTGGTCTGTGCTGACCGGGGTGCCAGGCCTCACCTTTCCTCTCCCCTGTCCTGCTCACCCCCAGTGGTACGGAAGCATTCTGAATTTCACAAATAGTCCTTGCTCATACCCAGCCGCCCGACAGACTGAGCATAGGAGCGGGTGATAGGTGGAGGCCAAATGTGACACTCAAACCCCAGCCCATGGCTCAAACCCTCAGTCCCTTGGTCAGGGACTACAGGCTTCTGCATTTCTTGCCATATCATCCAATGCAGTACCAAGCAGGCAAAGCCAAATGGATTTCCCAACCACTCCCCCATGACACCCTCCTCCTAAGTCGCTGCCTTCATCTGGCTTCCCAGTATGGTCCACGTCTTTCTTTTCTCTTGAAAGAGTGTGCCCAGGCCCTGCCTGTGCTGGGTCCCTGTCGAGCACAAGGGATGGTGGCCAGCTTCCTAGCTGAGGCATTCTGAGTAAACAGCTTCTGCTTGCTCTGACTCTGTTGCGCTTTGTTTATTTCCACACGATCCTTACCTAAACCCCTCTTCCCAGTCTGCTCTCCCCCACCTGACTCTGACACTGTCCCCGCCTTAGGCGACTCCTTGCTGGGAAGCCTGCAGAGACCTTTCCAATCAAGACAACTGTGCGCTTTCAGTATTTTGAGATATTCTCACCCCAGTGAGCACTGGCTGTTGGCGTCAACTGCCTGTTTCCCCAACTGTTCTGTGAGATCCTTGGGGCTGAAGACAGCATCTTATTTAACCTGCATGATGACTATCACATGAGAGCCCAGTGGACATCAACTAGATGCCTGGCTAGCATCTGTATGATCCTTCTTCCAACCACAGGGCGGGCGTATTTCCTTGCAGAAGTCCTCTATGATCTCCTTGGCAGAGACCTGGTTTGGGCTCTCACCAGGGAGCAAGCTGAGCTGTTGGTGCAGGAATAGGCTGTCTCCATGTGTATAGCTCCCTACCTGATGACACGCCACACTGCTGACTGCCTCCTTCCCGCACTCCAGCCATTAAGACACTAAGTAACTGGGCACAGCCAGTTCCAATAAAACTTAATTTACAAAGATAGGCCGTGGGCTGGAGTTGGCCTAAGAGCTGAAGTTTTGCTAACTTTTAGCTTAAGCTTTTTTCTCTCTTTATGGATTCTTGAGGCTCAAACCATGTCCTCCTGTCCATTGTTGTGTCTTTGGTGACTGGAAGGGAATATTTAAGGGATGCAAGATTCAAGTAAAGGTCTCAGTCCTGTCACTTACTCCCCCTCAACTCTGTTCTTTAAGTCTTTTTGTAAATCTCAAAGACAGAAATAAATCTTTCTGCTTTTCTAGGTTCTGATGACGACTGTGAGAACCAAATAAAGATAATGCAGGGGCTGGGAAGCGCAGCACACATGTGAGCTGGGTTCACTTTCCGATCGCTCGAGTGACTTTACCAAAAGCAAGACTCTTCCGCTCGCTCTGAGTGTGAACTAAGTCTCATCCAAGAGAGGAGTGTGATCGCCTAGTCCCGGGCAGGTGGCTGGTTTGGGACTTAACTGCAGACCGCCCTCTGCCCCACACGATCCCCCTGCCCTGGGAGTGCAGCCCTGGGTGAGCCTGCCAAGACCACACCTCTGATGAAGGGAGATCAAATGGCAAAAGATGACTCTGGAGTCTCCAAGGCCTCCAAGGGTGGACGACTGTTTCTGAGTTACAGTCAACAATCTCTGAGGACTGACTGGGCATGAGGAAGACAGTATCAAGATTTCTATGATGGTGTGGTGATTCATGCTTATAATCCCAGCACTTTGGGAGACTGAGGCAGGAAGATCACAAATTCAAGCTCAGCCTAAGCGACTCAGTAGACCCAATACCAAAATTAAAAATAAATGGATAGGGGTTTGTTCATGGGGTTTAATCTCCAGTATCACCAAAAAAAAAAAAATTCTAGGTTGGGAAACTGGACTAGGATGATGGTGATAATTGGCATCAAGAACATGGAAGTAGGAGCGAGTCTGGGGGTGCTGGGGCAGGGAGACCAAGAGCTTGAAGCAGAACGCATTCAATGTGAAATGCAGAAAGCCACAAATAGGCCAGTTCTGCCAGGTCCTCCTGAACTGCACTCCTGAATTAATACCTAGGGGTTCACCTTCAGATTAGTGCCTCCAAGGCCACATGCCAGCAATTAGTTCTTGGAATTAATCGAGTGACTAGAATAGTACTACAAGAACCGACTAAGGAACACATTCACACATCACTGCCACAGGAAATTGTAGGAGAACAGAGAGATAATAAAAGCCCACAGAACCCAGCCACTCTGCTTTAGATTTTTAAATGATGCAGAAGAGTGCGTTACTGTAGCTGCCCGGAAGCAACCTGTCAGGAGTCGGACCCTGGAGCAGAAACAGGAGGAGTCCAAGGTGTGTGTCCAGGTGAGCACTGGGTATGCTGGGATTCACTGCAATACAAATTGAGCTCAAACTCAGCAGAGATCTGGCCAAGGATCTTGTGTGGACAGGCAGGGAGGTGACCTTAGCAGGGACAGGCAGGGAGGTACCCTTAGCAGGGACCCAGGACTCGAATGTAAGGTATCCTTTAAATAATCTGTTCCTGATACAAACCAATGACATTCACAAATGATTTACACATAACAATATATTCAAGCAGCTTGAGTTATCAGTATAATGATCTTGTTCTTAACCATGTTTCAATTTTCCTGAACAGGAAAGGAGTCAGTATGGGCCACGTCTGACCAGCCCCTATCACATCTGTCTTGGCAGAAAAAGCCATCAAGAAGGCCTATGGGAGAAAATCTGCATTCTAGTCAACACTCAACATAACCCTGCAGTCTGTGTGGTCTCTTCTCCAACAGCATCTGTGCTTAAGTGTCCCTGTCCAGCCCCCAGGCTCACATCACGCCCCACAGGGCCCAGAAATCCCATTCATTTCTTTCCGTCTCTGCCGTGCAAATCCCCTTTACACCACAATCCCCACTGACCACTCCTTTGCACTGTCCCTGCTTTCCCACTGCAAGTGGGAGGCAGCTTTGCTTTCTCCTCACATGCCTTGGGCTGGTTCAGCGGTTATTTCCTCCTGCCTTGTGGTGTCAGTCATTCCTATGTTCGTTTCCTGCATCAGACCCTGACTGCGCTCATAGTTTGCATTTTTGTCGCCCGCTGAAACAAGCCAGTATAATAAATCCTTGTGGGCTGAGCGAATAGCCATCTCACCAGACACTTCCTATTACTGGGAGTTATTTGGCCCATCAACAAATAGGTCTGATGACTCCTTGGATAGAATAACAAATGATAGATCTGTTGGCACTGGATAAGCCCAAGTAATAAAAGAGACAGCAATAACATAATAGTTAAAACGATTTGGTGGCCTCGGAAGCAAAGTCTGTCCTGCATCTTTTTCCCCTCACTGCTTTTCAGCTTTCTGTCTGAACTCATGTCACCCTCATTGCCACCCCACTTTCTCTGCCCCATAGACTGACTCTCAGAACATAGTTTCCAGATGTCCCAGTCTGGGAACTGCCACCACTGCCATCCCTGTCTCCCCACATCCCCCTGGGCCCCAGCTCAGTAGTTCTCAGTTCTGAAATCTGCCTTCAGCAGAGGGGTCAACCTGAGCCCAAATGAAGGCCCCATTGCCTGCTCCCCCTCCTGCCCTCTGATCTCTGCTGCCACCTCCCTTCTGTCTTTTTCATGCCAAGAAAGGAGCAAAGCAACAGATGGCTGCCCGAGCCCACCGGTTCCTTCCGGCTCACAGGCATCTGAAGGCCGGGGGTGAGACAGGGTCCTAGGAGACCCAAAATGCCAACTACTGATAATGCCTAACCTGTCCCATGGAGACAGCACACAGGCCAGGAGGGAAAGGCAGAGGGATCTTTGAAAGATGATAAGATTAGAGGGGATACAGCGGCTACTGGAGCTCCTGGCTTCCCCTCCTCAGAGGTATCTACTGCTGAATTACAAATTACATTTCACTGTTACCTCTTTATTCACTTTAAACAGAACAATCCATACCTCGGCAGCTTCTCAGAAAGTCAGTGAGCTGCGGGGACCCCACCTCCCTTCCTCAAGACGGGGGCAGAGGCCTTGGCAGTGAGGAAACACTCACCTGCTTCTCCCACTCTCAGGGGGAGAAGGACCAGCCTCCTGGCTGTGTGGGGTCCATCAGTCATCTTCCAGGACTTTCACACAGCCTAGGAAACCTTGTATATGGGACTGATGCCCCCCCGCCCCTCCTCCCTTCTCCTTTCTCAGGGATGAGGGGTCTTCATCTGCTCTGTGGCTGTGTTTCATGCCTGTCTCCCTCTCACTGGTGGGGGCGGGGGCGGGGGGAGACAGGAGGAGAGCGTGAGGCTGCGTTTAACCATTGCAGACACAATCGACAGAGCCTCATCGCCACCTCAGGTAAGTTCAGAGGTCACAGGATGGGAAAATGGGATCAGGGGGTCCTGACTCCCTCCCAGAGGGGTGGGGAAGGACACCTGGGTTCAGGATGACGGACCTGGCTGGAAACAGCTGTTTCCTGCTCAACACCCAGAACTAATGCATAGAGCGAAACCTGAGCTGGGTGGCTGTTTATTAAGACAGGAGAGAGGGAGGGGGATGGGAAAGAAGGAAGCAGCAAGAGTCATCCCTTCAGGTGTTCACAAAGATTTTGGGAATATCCAGTGTTCATACCATGCTTTCTAGGGGAACAAACACTCTACAGGGGATCCACTAAGTTATGCGCAAGCCACAGCAGAACCAGAGCCCCCGGTCACTCACCAAAGACCAAAGACATGCACCCGTCTCCGGGTGGGATGGGCCTGCCTCTCACTTCAAGATGTACTTGGTGGGGTTAGGCCAGAGTCTGGACCCACAGACTTCTTTGTTCTTTGGCACAACATGAGTGAGAATACCGAAAACCTGTCTGCTCATTGTGGATCTTTATTTTTCTCCTCATTGTGGATCTTTAGGCTTGTTTTTCTTTATTTTTTCCCCAGCACGCAATGCTATTGTGAATATCCTTTACCCAGCTCTCTATCTGCAGGAAGCAGAGTTGCTGTCTCTCAACATCTCTTTGACTCAAGGCCAGCTGAAACCCTGCACATCCTAGCCTGGCCTTGCAAGGAAGTCTGAGGTGCACAGGTGGCCTAGGTCCTCTGGTCATGCTGAGGGCCCAGGCCAGCAGTCACTGGGACACTGGGAAGGACATCACAGTTGTTACAATCCAGCCACGCTCCAAGGGTCTTTAGGGCTGGTGTACTTCCTTCGTTATTGCTAACCATTCATTGTAATCATTACAGGGCAGGACAAGGAAACATGCCCGGAAGGAAAAGGTCCTCATGTATGGACCATGTGTGGATCATGAGTAGCTGGCCTGATACATGTGATGCACTGGCTTAACCAAGGCCTGCAGATAACCTGTGAATGCCCACTATTCAGGCCCCACTCGTTCCCTGCTAGTGGCTTGCTGAGCTCTGAGTGGTAACCTCCTATATAAAGACTGGCAGAACTGGGCTGGGGATTTAGTTCAATGGCATAAGCGCTGGCCTGATAAACGCAAGGTCATGAGTTCGATCCCTGGTACCAAAAAAACAAACCAAAACAAAACTAACAAACAAGACTAGCAGAACTGTAAAAGAAGCAAAGTTAACATGTTAGACAGCCTGCCAGGATGTGTATTGCTTTCACCTGCCACCAGGTGGCAATGTCACTAGGCGAGCCACTGACGCCAGGAGGAGCCTGAGATGGGGAGAAGAAACCAACTCGTTCTGAGGAGGAGCTCTGCCACCACCAGGCAAGAGAAGGGCCCCGCCTTTCTTCACTAGAGCCCTGTGTTCTGCCTACAGGGAGAAAGTTTTCACAGCAATTAGACACTGCCTGTCTTCCCAGCTGGACAGAGAAGCTGAGAAGTCCCCAGCCCCCTCTCCAGTCGGGGTGGGGGGCTCTCCAGGATGGGTATCACCCCAGGATGGATATCAGCAACACAGCTGCTGTCAGAAAGGGTGAGTGGCTCAGAGGAAGACTGGGGGGAGTGATGACAATCTCAAGTGACAGGTCCTCGAGGGTACAAAGGAGGAACCTCAGCAGGACAGAAGATGGAAACTGAAGGCAGAAGACCAGATAGGGGACTTTGGAACTGCTCTAAGACCCACAGCACCTCCAAAAAGTGATGCACACAGTTTCCATCGGTCCCAGGTATTCCATCAGATAAACAGATAAGAAGGGGTGCATCTGTGCCGCGGAGTAGCATTCAGCCACGAAAGGAATGAAGTCGTGACACATGCTGCAACACGGAGGAACCTCAACAAACCTTGCTAAGTCAGAGCAGCCAGACACGAGAGAACACATGCAGTATTATTCCACGTGCACGAAATCTCCGGAACAGGCAGACTCGTGAGAGACAGAAAGCGGAGTCATGGTTGCTTAGGGCCAGTGGTGGATGCGGGAAAGGGGAGTGATTGCCTATGGCATGGGTTTCTTTGGGGTGTGGGGCTGGGAGTGGTGATAAAAGTTCTTTAATTCACTGTGATGATTGTTGCCCAGCTCTGGGGGCTAACAAGATTTAGTTATTGAGTTGTATACTTTGCATAGATAAATTTACGATATATGAATTATGACTCAAAAAGCTGTTATTTGAAATTACTAATAAGAAAAACAACTAAATAAGGACTTGGAAGGCTTTTTTTCAGAAACAAAAATTGTGATACTCCAAAAAGGAAAATGAATGCTATTAAATTTACAAGTAAGACAGGTATAGTAGCTCACAACTGTAATCCCATCATCCTGTGAGGCTGAGACAGGAGAATCACACATTTGAACCCAGTCTGTGCAGTTTTAGGAAGTTAATGAGAGCCTGCCTCAAAAACAAAAACAAAACAAACAAACAACCCTGGATATAGTGGCAGGAGCCTGTAGTCCCAGTGACTCAGAAGACCGAGACAGGAGAATCACTTGGGCCCTGCAGTTTGGGACAAGCCTGGAGAACATATTGAGACTTTGCCTCAAAAGAAAATTACAAATAGAGTTTCAAATATTCAAAGGAATAAAGTTATGTTTACTAATGGGATCAAACAAATGACGGTTAAAATCTGTAAGATTTAAGAAAAAATTGTAAATTGAAAATAAAAGTTTAAGGAAGCAATAGATGTTGAGATTTATAATTTCAACATATGAATACTGGCTAGTTAAAAAATAAGATAAAAACACCTTGGGATAGGTTCTGGTGTATCACCTTAAGTACATATTGTCTAGTTGCTATCTACACAGTAAATTATACAATACTCAACAATAGGAAGGTAGTCCTAAAACCACCTTCCAATGAAACCTCTCCCTCTACCCTCTCCAGCTTTCCAAAAGGAAGACAGCTTTGCACACCCCACTAGCCATCCTTATTGCAAATCTCAGACTCTGTACACCCATTGCTGTGTGTCTGGTGGGTCCCCAGCTTCCTGGGTGGGTGTCCATTTGGAGTCCCCAGACCACCCCCATCTGAGGACCACCATCTGGAAATATCTACTCACCATATTCCTCCTGTGAAGCTGTTTATTCCTCCCTCAAGTAGGGGATTCCAAACTCAGTGTTAACACACCACAGAAAGCCAGTTAAAACCCACAGCCTAAACAGGGCGTGGTGGTGCGTGCCTATAACCCCAGCACTTGGGAGGCTGAGGCAGGAGGATTGCTGCCAGTTTGAGGCCAACCTGGGCTACATAGTGAGTTCAAGGCTGGCTTGGACTACAGAGCAGATCTTGTCTCAAAAAACAAACAAACAAAAAAACCCCAAAACCCGAAAAACCCACAGGTTGAGCTCTAGTGGAGAGACAGGGGGAGGGAGGGGGGAGGATGAGGGGGAGATGGGCAGGGGAGGGGAGGCAGAAAAAGGAGAGGGAGAAAGGGAGAGGGAAAGGGAGAGACAGATGCAAGACTACAGGAGATACTTCAGGTGGAGAAAAGAGAGGTGACCTTCAGTCCCATAACCCTGTAGAAGCTTCCTGAAGGCATGGGCTGGGCAGATAGCCACACACTGGCCTCATGGCCCCGGAACTACTGTTCACTCTTACAGCCACTGTAAGGTGACATGCACAGGCAGTGTCTGCTTTGGCCAGGGAGAAAGGGAGGCTCCTGCAGGGTCCCAGACCAGCCAGAGCACCTGTCTGGACTCTACTGCCCTGCTCTGCCGTGGTCTCCTTTTTTCAAAGCACTGCATGGCCCTTACCATGCCAGGTCTTCCCTACAGGACCCGGGACCTTGCTGTCAAGAGGGAGCTGGGTCAGCTCTTCTGAAGTGACTTCTGTGAGGCTCGACTTGGACATGACTCTCACAGTACCCAACCTGTCTGCCAGCAGAGACGTTCTCAGCTCAGCACCAGTGCCCTTGAAAACACAGAACGTCCTAAAAGGGATAAGGTGGGGCACGGAATCTTCCAAACCTAGGCATCTGAAGACACCCAAACATTTATACCAGATGCCTCAAGGACCTTTTCACCCTCTGTCTGCCTGTTCCCAGGCACAATAAATTCCACACCTTTGAGCCTTCACACAAGCCTCATGGTTTTGGCTGGTCTCTGCCTTGCATCATTCCTTACAACTTCCTGTCTGTCAATACCAGATCAGCTGGAATATTCCGAGGACAGCACATCCCGGTTGCATTTTTAAAATTCCTGTTAGCAGTGACAAGCAGGGCAGGGAGGGAAGGATGAAGCCAGCAGGAGGGCATGGCATCTGTTCCTTCCCTCCCTCCCCTGCCTTCTGCATTTACATCCCATACAGACAGCAGTCTGCATCCAACTGCCATCCCGCAGGCTTCCTCAGGCTGGGGGACTGAGGCGGAAACACAAGAGGTTGAAGGAGAGGGGATGACAATGTATATGGGGAACATGGAGTAGGTTTTCCCTGAGTTTCAAGATGCACTGCTGGGCTAGAAGCCTGGTTGCAGAGTGCTGGCAGCTCTGTGTGCTGCTGACAGACACAGTGTTGACTGCAGGGCAGTTCAGAAAGCCCGCAGACTTCCTTTGCTATAATCTTCAGTCCTCTTACTAGAAATAGGAAATCAGAGGTGGTATACTGTGTCCGGCAACCCAGTCTCTGGGAGAAAAGTGGGTGTGGGGGTCAGCAGAAAAGGCCAAGAGATGAGAAGTGATGGCATCACTTCAGCAGAAAGAAAGCAGACAGGAGCTCCTGAGGGAACGCTTTCTCTGCCGCCACCCCTGGCCCCACACCTGCTCCTGCTGGTCTCAGCACCCACAGGAAAATGTGGCTAAGTGGAGGCGCTGCCTCAGTGGCCTGGAATCAGTTTGGGGGCAAGGGATGGGGAAGTGTGACGGACGGTCCCCAATGAACCAGCTGGCCCATCCCCATCAGTGCACAGCTGTGCCTTCCAAGCCTGTGTTGTGTGGCTGCCACCCATGGCTGTGGTGACGTTTCTGGAAAGAAGTGGCCCAGCTTTTCGCTGACAGGCAGGGGGCTTAGGAGCGGGAGAGCAATTAACCAAATGGATCCATTTGTGAAATTGAAGGCCTGGGGGAGCTGGGCAGTCTCCCCGTCAGAGGGCAGGTGTCTGCTCCGTGACCCGCGCTGAAGAGGAGCCGAAGCACTGAGGGTGGCAGGGGCAGGGTGCTCATGCTGGGGTGGGAGGAGACGGAGCAGGGCAAGGAGGTTTGGGAGCAGACACCTGGGGCCACTGCAGACGGCAGTGGCTTGGGAACAAAGAGAGAAGAGCCAGAGAGAGGAAGAACTCCTTCAGAGGCTTCCCAGCTGGAGCTACAAGATCAGATTTGAAGCTGGAACCCGGTGGACACTTGCCCAGAAACATTCAGCAGCGTTTCAATGACACCTGGAGAACACACCCCCATCCCCGACTCTGCCACCACTGAAACGCAGCCCCAACTCAAAGGCTGACAGTGCGGGTCCCAGGCTGGACTGCTGGATTCAAACCCAGGCACTGGACTTTCTTAGAAGGGGTGGATGGGAGACTCTAAGCAAGCACATTAACCTTCACGCACATCTACTCTGTCATCAGTAAAGCGGTGGTGACACAGGTCCCGCCTCGCAGGGCTGCTGTGAGGAGGCATTTAGGGAGCTGCAGGTAAGCATGGAGCACAGGTGTGCCCCAGCCCAGCTCACCTCTCAGGAATTCCTATCATTCCCACAAGAGCCACATGTGCCTGCATACACGTGTTCTCTTCACGCTGTCCTTTTTTAAGTTCCTCTGTGTCTTTGAAAGTCTCCAATAGGTACCCCCTTTGCAATGCATGGCTACCCCAGATAGAAGACAATGCATATGGCAGGAAAATAGCTTTTCGTGTATGGCAGGAAAATAGCCTTTCACACAGGGCATGACTGTTCTAGAAAGTCTTTCTCTCTCTCTCTGTCTCTCTCCAGTACCAAAAATTAAACCCAAGCCTCATGCATGCTAGGCAAGTGTTCTACCACTGAGTGATATTACCAGCAATTTTTCATTTTTTATTTTGAGACAGGGTCTCATTAAGTTGCTCAAGCTGGGCTTCAACTTGTGATCCTCCTGCCTCAGCCTCCCAAGTACCTGGGATTGCATGTGTGCACTAACCATGCAGGGCTGGAAATAACTTCTTGGAGCTTCTGTTTACTCACCAATGAAATGGATATGATGACACAGGTTTTGCTCTTATCACATGATTGGTGGGAGTCAAATGACACAACTGACGTAGAGACACACTATAAAAAGGATAAAGCTCCTAGCCATCTGGGATTGCTGGTGACCCTGGAAGTGTGTGGAGGCACAAGCTGGACCAGTGTGCCCGGGTCAGCCAGGCTGCAGCAGGTAGCTCCCACGGGGACTTCTAGATCTGCTGCACAGGTAGTTCGCAGTCATCAGAAATGGGAGGCTCCAGTTTCCCTAGGGTCTGGGTGGGCAACCCAAGGTGTATGTACCCCAGGAGGCCTGGAGATTTTGGGGCAGAGGGATTAGAGTGGGGAGGGTGCATGAAAAGTGGTGGACGAGGCACAGCGACCCTGAGGGGAAACAGCTCTCTGATTCTGCTACAACCCTGGCATGTGTTCACATGCAGTTAGTATGTTACATATACTGTACATCTATTTAACTAAATGCATATAGCAGTTTCATGATCAGAGTCCTTCATGTATAGTAAAGAAAAAAAAAAGTTGTGCCCCCCCCCCAACCCACTGTCATATATTCAAGTACTGTGTTTAGGAACAGCGAGGATGAAAAAGCCTTGCAGTCCGATGCATCTCCCAGGTAATCAATCCCCAGAACCTAAGGCTTACTGTGTCCAGCCAGAGCCTTCAAAGGGCCCCGCACGGACTACTGGATACAGGTGTATCTGTACTTCCACCGATATGAGCGACAACCTTCACATCTACTGAACACCTACGATGTGCCAGGCACTCTGCGTATGTTTACCCTTTCACCTTCACAGTAAGATGCGCACTGCTATTCCCATTGTATAAACTGAGAAGCGGCTCAGAGTAGTTAAAAAACTTTCCAGAGATCACACAGCAGACGGGGCTGGACTAGCACGAGGTCTGTTCCAGTCTCAAACCCATGTTATCAGCATGCTTTGTGTCTTCTTTTCTACCCTCTCCTTGTCTCCTCCCTAACTCTTTCTGGGGGGGACACAAGACACCTGGGGAGGAACCTAGAGCCAGAGAGATGCTGCATTGATGCAGAGATGATCAAACCCAGAGAAAAAGGAGCCCAGGCCTTGGGGTCAGACCACCCCGCCCTGCAACCTCCGGGTAGCCAATTATTCCTCTGGTAAAATCGCAGCTCTGCCACCCTGCCTGTGGAAGCAGGAGAGGCCGGGGCAGTGGGAAACTCTAGCCAGAACAGAACAGTGCAGATCCTGAATACAGGGTGTGGCTTCAGTGCTGTGGCCTCGCTGCTTCCTGCACCCGGACAGCTGTCCATCTGCCAGGGCCCTGGGCGCCGCCCAGAGGAGGGGTTCTCAGCTGCCCCGCATATGCCAGGGCTGCCACTCAGAAGCCTCCCAGGTTGTGGGGGTCCAGGATAAGGGGGAATTCAGGCCACAAGCAAAGCTGCTTCCCAATTTTTCAGTTCAGTGGACAAGGGGGGGACAGTGGTGAAGCTGACACTGCTGACTAAAACTGCAGGGAAGAGGAAGCCAGT
>RJWT010028323.1:0-15248 GCA_004365215.1 Cuniculus paca | reverse complement strand
CAGTACCCCGGGCTTCTTGTTAGCGTTAGGTACAGGACCGTTTGCCCAGCTCCACAGAGTGGTCCCCTCTCCTCTGCTTCTCTTTTGGTACCTTGGGGGACTGCAGAGCCTCTGCATTTCTCCAAGGACCTCAGCTTCTTCCCCTCCATTGCCACCAGCAACCACCGGTGGAGACTTGGCAGTTAACTTTCTGGGGCTTAGCCAACCAGGGCTGTCAGACCCCTTCAAGGGCCTCAGCTTCAAGCTGATGTGGAGTGGGAATCATTTTTCAGCCTGATAAATAGGACTTCAAACCATGCATTCCTTCCAACCACTCCACCCTATGCCCTCTTCCTCACTTACACTGCAGTTTTTGAAGCATGGGGAATACATTTTATATTCGAAGATTCCAAGATTCGCATCAATGTTCATAATAAATGGATGTCATCTGTTTGGGGAAGGGATAGAACTTTGCATTGAATCTGTTTAAATTCAAGAGGTAGAAATAGCGTGAAGCAAGCTCCGTTACACAAGGAAAGCAGCTTTTAATGCAGAGTGGGCACTAGAGACGCAGGGATGGAAGCAGGAAGTGTGGGTGAGGGTCTTGGGGGCAGAAGGGGAAAGTGCTTTTTATAACTGTTTTCTCGAGTTTGAACCTGGAAATCCTTCAGAGAGGTGGCAGTGTGCTAGGGCTGGGGAATGTTTTAGTTTTCTAAGGGAGGTTTCGGGTGTGGTAGATTTTTCACTATCTCATGATCTCTGTACAGTACTTCTCTTTTCTCCACGTGCATTAGAGGATATGGGGGAGGGAGCTTTTCTTTCCTCGGGAATTTTTTTGATTTTTTTTTTTTTTTGGACAGCATTACCACCCGATACTAGGCTAAAAAAAATCTTGGGGTATTGAGAATCAAATGCTAAGTGCTTTTTAGCATATTATCTATACCTGGTTCTTGAAATACTGCAGTATTCTTTCTTTGGAACTCATGACCCATAAGGCCTTCAGTTCTCCCTGAAAGAGGATTCGATTGCTTGTGTAGGGGGGTGTAGCGATGGTTTGTGTTCAGGGAGCATTCTCCGTCCTAGAAATTGAGGCTGTCCATGGAGAGGCTGCAGGCATGTTCTATGTTCTTAGAACATCTGATTCAAGGTGTATGTAAATGTGTGTGATGCCAGTTGGGCTGGTGGTGGCTATTATAAAGCAAATCATGGTGGTGCAGGCCAGTTATTGGTTTTTTGGATTCAGTTTGAAAACCTTAATTTAGGTGCCTTTGGTTTTCATTTGGAGTTTTGTCAGCTTTTATTAAAATATTTGGAAGATTCTATTTTAAATTAATAATACGGTGGAATATGGCACACTTGAAAAATAAATAACCATACAGTTGCTTGTTGCTTCCTTGTAGGACTCTTACCAAATCTTTCTCCTGTCAGCTTTGGGTTACCTTTTTCTTTTCTACTGGGCTTTCTTGTTGTGGTGCTGAAAGGACAGCTCCCGTCCAACTTTGCTGTGAAGTGCACACGTGCTGAACATGATTCTGGTTTTTCTCTGCTTTTTATCGTCAGCAGGCTTTCCTGTGGATATGGATGTGCATGGACATGCGCAGCTGGGTTTTTACTTGGGGTGGAAGGCCTAGTTATCACATTTTATTACTCCCACATAACTCATTTTGGCTGTCCGTCGTGAATACGGTGTTTTACAGGCTGTAAAAGATCCATATGTAAGTCATAGAGTGACATTCTGCTGATTGCATTATTTCAGCACATTTTAATCACTTCAAGTAGTATGAACTTATAATATTTAGAAAATTTGGTCTTCAACAGAAGTAATTAGATAACTTGCCAAATTAAGCTGAATTCCAAGGGCATCTTCCCTACATTGATCGAATAGTGAGGGGAAACAGACTTGGCACTACAGGACAGTATGTGATCTGTGTGACCCATTGTATCACTAAAGTATATTCATCTGGGAAGGCTATTTTAAAATCGTAGAGTACAAGGGAGACTATAAAATTCAGCTTGTACAACTTCCCACTCAACCCAGGATCCCTCCTATGGGAGATTTCTGTTTTGAGTACTTTCATTGGTAGGAAACTTTCTACCACAGAAAGCTCATTCCACTTCGGTGCCATTGCGATGAAAGTACTTTAATCTCACTGAAAAGGTAACATAAATAAAGTTTAAAAACATGTGTTGGGACTAGATTTGGGGCAAATATCATTTTTGTGCTTGTTATTGAGAAAAAAAATAAGAGTCTTCTGTAGAGGTTATGCAAGAAAGTTGTACATACTTGAAAAGAGTACAAAGAGACATGTCCATCTAAAGCAAGAAGTGCATGTGAATGGAAAGAAAAATAATTATCTTTAATGTGCTGGTATTATGTAACAAGATGTTCTGGAAGGCATGTGATTGAGTTAATACTTAATTCCTATGAATTACATCTAACAAGAACAATAAACCTACACTGTATAGAAAGTGTTAAAAGTACAAGAGTTTTTCTGGAGTGATATCATTTACCATACTTATAAAGTCAATACTTACTGCAGAAAAATTTTAATATATGTAAAAGCAGGGAAAAAAAAGAGATCCTTAGTCTTACTATCCTAAGCAAAAGAGTTGTCCCATGTTTAATTGTGCGTGTGTGTATAAGGTGCACTTGCAGGTTACTCAGAATGACACAGTATTTTCAAAGTCTTATAAGCTCTAAATTCATTGTACTAGTTAGTCACTTGGACATAGAACTAGATTATCGTATTTCAGTTTACCTTTTTCTTAATCCTCTTTAAAATTTGCTCATAGAGTTGGACTCCTGTGAAGTCTCTTGATTTAAATTTATCAAGTGAACTGGAGTAATAAATCTTTTCTCAATCAGTGATTCAGTGCATAGTCTCACTTTGTACCTACTGTATGTAAGGTGTTGTACTAGGCATTGGCACTCATTAAATGGTACTAGTTTAGAAAATAATAGCATGCTCAAAAACTGTGACTATTAAAGTGTAAAAGGCTGGAAACAGAACTTTCACCCTTTAGGTTTATTGCTAAAATACTGTATGGTGGTCTGTTGGGTTGAGTCCAGTGACTGAACCTAAAAAAGAATAGTTTATGTGAGAATGGGAAGTAAATGCAGGGATGGGGGAGAAAAACCCTCTGGAAAAATTTTTTCTGTTCTTTTATGAAGTTGTAGAAACAGGACACACATTTAAGCTCTATACCACAGATCAAGGTGAAATAAAGACCCAAGAAAGTAGCCATAGTTACACTATTGAAAAGTCAGGAGCAGTATGAACCTTGGAATTAGACATAACTAGATTCAAATCCTGACTTTGTTACTTATTTACTTTGTGCAGTTAGGCAACTTTTTAAAATCTATCTGGCTTCAGTGTTGCTAATCTGTAAAAACAGGAATAATAATACCTACATTGCAAGGAGTTTGTGAGGATTAAATGAAATCTCTGTTTCCTTATGGTTTCTGACACATAGAACTCAATACATATTAACTCTTTTCTCTCTAGGGTTTAGCAATTTAGTGTGTATTTATATATGTATTTGATATAGTATATATGTACTGTATTAAATTTCACTAGTCTTTAAAAAGCAGACAGTTGCTTTATCTTCAGTCTGGCATAGAAGGTGTCAGTGCAGGCTCCTTAATTTGGGTGAACATTGCTAGTTTAAAGGGAGAAAAGGTGTACTGTACAGTTGGCTATCCTGGCCTCCACCATCACACTGCAAATCCACTTACCAAAGTAACTCTTTCCTTGTTCATTTCCCAAATACGCCAAAATAGAACGCTGTACTAAAAAGGAATGCTTTGGCACTCACCAGCTGTCAGGCAACTGGCCTGTTTTTAGTTGCAGCCTGTGTCTACCTGTCCACTTTTGGCAATTGTTACTCCTGTTTATTTATTTATTTGAGACAGGGGCTTGCTATGTAGTTCAGGGTGACCTTGAACTCACTTATGTAGCCCAGGCTGGCCTCGAACTTACTGTAATCCTTTTGTCTCAGCCTCCCAAGTGCTGGGATTTACAAGAGTAAATGCCACCATGCCCAGTAGGTGCTTATTACTTTTTATCTGTTTACGGAAACTTTTTTTTTTTCAGTGTCAAGGATTAAACTCAGGACTTTGGGCATGCTAGGCAGATATTCTACCACTGAGTTACATCCCCAGCCCTGTTTACAGAAATTTAAAATCAGTTGATTGTTGGAATTAAATATGGCAAATATTAATCTCATTTTTTAGCTGAGAAAACTAAGTATGCAAAAGATTAAATGAATTGTCCAGTGCTAAGGACTATTTAAGTGGTGGATTGGAGGCTAGTGTCCAAATCAGGTTGACTTCATTTTTACTTTTTCCTTGCATTAAATGATTTTATATCCTAATGTTCCTATAACCAAGTAATGTGAACAATTTTGGTTTTATTTTAAGAAATTATCATTATCCTAGGTAGCTAAACATATCTTAGTGAGTGGGCATAATGAAAGATTCTGGGATAGGATGAGGGAGGGTAAAAGTACCTTTAAAGGAGAGCATTTTGCAAAAAGAAAAAAGGTTGAGGGCAAACAACTGGAGATGTATCAATAAGTAGAAAGTGGACAAAAATAGAAGACATGAAGGTAACACGCTCCTTTTTCTTTTGCAGCCACTCTAGCTACTTTTTAAAAGACTGTCATGCCTTGGTATCTGCTAGTCATTCTCTGTATCTCTTGCATGTAAATACTTACACTTAATTACTCATAAATGTTCTCACATTGCTTGTCTCGGCTATAACCAGTACCACAGGACACTGTGACCACTACCACCTGGACATCTTTGCTTACACAAGGCTGAAATTGGTGTAGGACTCTGAGAATGGAGCATGCTGGGGATTGGTGGTAGGAAGGGTGAGTTGTAGCAGCAGCAGTTCTGGGAGTTCTTTGAGCTAGAACAGTAAAGGTGAAAGAGGATAATAGATTTTCCTTAGATACATGAAGATGGTCACCCCAAGGAAATAGAATGAACTGTGGGACCCTGACTGTCTAAGAGGTACTATTAGTTAGGGACTGAACCTCTTTGGGTCCCAGAAGGAGTCTACTGGGGTGGGATAACTAAAATGTTAGGTGGAGAAGTTGGGAGCACATTTATGTGTGTGACATGGTAGGAAGAGGCCTCCTGTGCTTGTGGCTCATCCCAGGGTCTGGAATGGAAAGCAATGAAATCTTCAAAAGTCCTGTTAACAGGCTTCTTGATGTTCAGTTGATTAATGTGGTTTTCATGCTGTAAAATCTTCTGAGTTTCTGGCGCGTAAGAACATTAGAGAAATTGTAACTTACACAGTCATTTATTTTCCTCCTTTCCCCTCCATTTTGGGTGCTTAATTGTTAGCATTTCTGGCAGAGTGAACTTGGGAAGGGAGAAAAGTCAAAATTAAAATGTTACTTTTAATTTGTAGATAATGATTGAAAATAGAAGAGATTGAAACTACTTTATCGATAAAAGAGCAACTCATTTTTTCGTCTATTTTTATTCTCTTTTCTTTTTGGACTGGGAATTGAATCTAGCGCCATCACAGCAAGCTACGATGCCCAGCCTATTTTATTTTATTTTATTTTATTTATTTATTTTTTTTGAGACAGGGTCTCATTTAGTTACTAAGTTGCCTAGACTGGGCTTGGCTCAAACTTGTGATCCTCCTGCCTTAGCTTCCCACAGTGCTGGGATTACAGGCACCCATTGCTGCACTCAGCTTCTCTTCTGTATTTTAATTGTATGGACAATTGAATGTTGAACTTTCAAAAACTTAATGTCTTGCAAGCCAATGTAAAGTAACATTTTCCTTCATTTTGCTGAGCAACAGTCCTAAGAATAAATGGGGCTTAATTTATATGGTTGGCTTCTTATTTCAGGGGGAATTCTTTTTCAAGTAAGGATAATGCAATGGGCTTTTGTGGCACATTTGTGTGTGTGTGTGTGTGTGTGTGTGTGTGTGTGTTTTGTCTTAGTAAGAAGCTGAATAAAATGCTTTTAAATGGAAACAAATTGAAGCATTATTAGTAAATTGTAGAGAGTAATTAAGCAGGTTGCAAATGAGACTGGTAGCACTTTATCAGAGGTCAGAATACACAGGAATTTCATTTGCTATGGAATTCTCAATTGGATTCCTACAATTTTGCTGTAAAGAGGTAATACCTTTTTTCAAGATAATAAGGCATTTAGAAAGATCTGTATTGTGATAGGGAAGAAAATGTTGGGAGTGTGAAGACTCATTGGAGGCAAAGTGAGAGTAAGTGAATGACAGCAGTGGCAGTGGACAAGGGAACTTGGATGTGAGTATGGAGAGCAGCTCATGGTTTGAGAGAAAGTGTTACTGTCCTCTGCAGACGCCTGTGGATCCATCTTTGGGTTCGTTACTGCCCTAAAGGAGTCTTAATCTGGATAGTGCACAGAACCTTCAGAAGCTGGGCTTTTTATTTGTTTTGTTTTTAGATTTTATCTTATCCTTAGCTTTGCTAGAACTTTGCGGCAAATCGCTTTATCTGATTTCTGCAGTGGTAAAACTGGACAATATTTTTGCTTTATGGCAAAGACTTGATAATAGTCTTAAATGTTTATTTTTCTTTTTGAAAGGATTTTTAATCATTTTAATATAAACACTTCTTGTCAAAAGACTTTGTTGATGGTATCCCATCCATTCTATTCTTACATCTGTTACATTATATTTTTTACATTTGTTTGTTTGAATAATTAACAGACAGATGATTCAGCAATCAGAAAGTTCCAGGTTGTCTTCTTTTTTTACTGTCTCCCAGTCATCAGTATGTACTCCATAAAGGCAGCTGTCACTACCAATTTCTATTGCAAATTTTCCTATTTACATTTGCATACATACACGTTATTTTCTCCTGCACCCCACACAGCTTTTTCATTGTCTTTTAAGGAGAAGTGTTAAAATAGTTTGGATACTTGTGTTCTCATCTTAGATCGTGTCAGACACCAATTAGCCTTCCCTTTTCCTTATGACATATGCGAATTTTCTATGTTTTATTTTTCTTACTGAAATTTGTATTCTAATTTCTTAGCTTATTTAAAAAGGTTAGTAAAAGCCACAGCAGCCCTGTTCTATGAGCTACTTTGCTTTTTAGGATTTCCATTACATAATTTTCTATGAAAAATACAAGTGCAGAGGAAGTCATGACCTTGAGAACTCTTGGCTTGTTGCTGTCCATGGGGAAGCATAAATCACTTTTCCTGATCACACCAATGAACAGATACTTAGTAGCAACTAATGGTGAGACATTGTGACAGATGTTGAGGTATCCCTGTAAAAGATACACTTATATTCTAGGAGCTTATTTATTTGTTTAAATAAGTAATAGACATAAACTGTTAAAGAAGAAAAGGTTTTCATAGTTGAAAGGGGTTTGTCTGCTAACTGAATAGTAAAGAATTCAGTGTTTTTTGTTTTGTTTTTTAGAAAAAAGCTTCAAGCTGGTTGTGATCAGAGTCAGATTGATGGAAGAAGTATACTTTGAGCTGGGTTTTGTAGAATGGTTGGGAACAGCAGAACCAGCCAAAGTGAAGTGAGTGGTAAAAGTATTTTGGCCTGTCCTTGAGCAAACCACGTGGGATGGCATAGCATCCCCCAGTGGCAGATAAGCCTGCAAATATAGCAGAGAATTAGCCAAACATTAAGAATTTTTTGCAGTTGCATTCTTTACAGTGAAGAACGTTGAAGGTTTCTGAGGGAGTACAGAATGATACATTATCAAAGCTGCGATGTAATGATTTAATAAAATTGGGTAACACTGTGTAAGAGGATGGACTATAGCAGGAATGGAGCAAGTAGTTCACTGTTTGATTTGAACCTTGCTGTGTGTTGATACAGGCTTGAACTAGTGTAGTGGTGGTAAGGATGATCAGGAAGGACAATAAAAATAATTTTAAATACATGCGTCACATGGATGTATGTGTTTCAGTAACATCTTTTTAATGTAAGAAGCATCAGTGGAAGTTGGGGAATGATTTCACATGGGAGGAAAGGAAGAGGATAAAATTATCTTGCTGCTTTAAAGTTTAGAGACAGAGAATCTCCTGTTTTGGAAAATCTGAGGAAGTAAGTTCTGTAATGCATGCTGGCAGTGTAGTCCAGACCATTTTGGTTAGCAAGCTCATTATTTCTGATTTTCTAATTGTTTCTCTGCTGAGAGTTTTCCATGATAGGCTTCTGATATTTTTAAGGGAAACCCATCTTTTGTATTTCTTTATTCTCTATAGTTTTACCGGTATTGATTATTTAATTTTTGTGGGTCTCTACCTTTATTTTGGAATCTTGTCTCTCTTTGTAGACACTTAACTGGTTGTCTTTTTCCTTGATATTCTCAGCTAACCATCAGTTTGGAGGATAAAGAAATAGGAATTATATTTCTTTTCATAGACCTGGTGAATGACTATTGTATTCTTATTGACAGTTTCTTTCTTTGGTTATTTGCTTGTATTCCGTATGCTTCATGAGAGCATGGTGTTTGAAGCTGTAGGCTGAATTAACGTGTAGCGTCAAAAAGCATTCTGATAGGTGAAAACAGAGGAACAGAGGAAGAGTCCTCATTCAGCCAGTACTGTTGCTTTGTTTCAGGTGATACATCTTGGGCTGTGGATGAAAAGTGTAAGACTTGCATGAAATTACCTTGGTGTAGCTAGACTACAGGGCAGTGGCCATTGGGCTCTAAAGTACAACTTTAGTAGTGGTATTTCTCATCAAAGATGAAGTCTGGGAGTTTGCTTCTGTTCTTGCCTTTTCTAGTCAAGAGAGATCTTTAAATAAGAAGTAATGAAGGGTGATTGGAGTGTTAGAACATGTACATCAGGATAATAAATACAGTTAGAAAACACATCCGAAATTTAATGTAACCAAACCCCCCCCAATTTATTAAAATTATTTTCTTTTTCACCACTACAGTTGCTCCATTCTTGCAAATTCCATTTACATAGTTTGCACTCACTGTTGGCAGAAGTCCCCATGGTTTGCTCTGGAACCAGTAGAGCAGACAGAGTTCATGTACAAGACATTAATAAATTTAGTGCTCTATTTGGAGATGCAAAACACCCTTACAGTAATTCCATTAAGAGATTCTCTGTGCAATCACTTTTTGAGTTTCTACCTGCCTCCTAGTTGGAATGCTCAGTCTAACAGTGATTGAACAATAGTGCCTTGGGAAGACATTCTTAAAGTAACCTGAAATGAAAAAGGCCATGAAGGCCACTTGACTAAATGATGGCAATCTGTTGTATTAATCTGGATGTTCTAGTACAAGAATGTTCTACTAGATCTGTAAGTCTTTCTTATTTTATAGCTTTCTCTCTATTTGTAATGTTTCTTCTTCCTTGTCTTTAGAATAGAAGGAAGAGGTTGTGTAAAACCTGAGATGACTTTTACTGAATGCCCAGATCGAAGGGTTTGGTGTAATAGGTCACATCAGTATTTCATTTTCCTCATGCCCCACCTCCAATTCTTCCTGAAAACTTCAGCTATAAGTGCTCAAGAAGTAAGATATTTTTTTGGGGGAGATCTTAAGGTACATCCCTGATATTCAAAATTTCTCAAAAACTTTGTAGGACAAAGAAGTCAAATTTTGTCTTTGTATGTTGAGTGGGTATCAGAGATTTGCTATTAATTAGATATTCTTTTCCTCTTTAATTGTAATTAGATGACCTACAGCCTGCCTCTTGAGGGCTGATGTGCTTTGCTTCTAGCCACATGACATACTTTCTTCCTGGTCATCAGTAAATCTTTGGTTTATCTTGTCCTTTGCTGGTTGTAGGAATTGCCACAGTTTTTCACCTTCTACTCCTCTGCAGGCTGCCTTGTTGGTTTCTAGTGGTGAGGCACAGCAATCAGACGGGATGTGACTTCTACAGCCCACTTGAGCTTTGCTTGGGAGCATGTCTTTGCCTGGAGGTGTGCTCAGAGAAGTGTGTGTGTGTGTGCACGCGCCTCGGTATGTGTGTGTATGCGTGTGTAAGAATAATGCATTCATCCTTCAGTGCAACTTGTTGCAGAATCTCAAGTGAAGAAATCCTCAGAAGGTATGGAAAAATATCTGTCACTTTTCTAGCCAGGATTCCAAACCATTAGTCCTTACAGAACTGCTTCTGTGTGTGTTGAGTTGTCAGGCCTTTCCTGTCAGTGCTTTTCTCCCTTGACTTAATCGCATAACCTAGAAGGAAATTCATGGGAATTGAATACTGACTTTTGGTGGTATTATAAAATGCCAGTGTGGCTCTGTAGGATTCAAAACATGTGTGCTACTCCAATGTGGGCAAAAGGGCATATGATGTTCTTTATGGCCAAAATATAGGGAGTTTTTTTTACCCCTACATACCGGTTATGCCTTTGGACAACAATGTTCCTGGGACAAAAAGAGTACCTTTTCTATTGGTGAACTTATTCCTCAGGCACTGCTTCATTCATTATAACAAATTCAATAGAACTAATATTTTAAAAGCTTTTGAAGTTGTAGTTTATGAATGAGAAATATATTTTTTCTTTTAATATTTTAAACAGATTGTTTTTTCATTATTTTTTAAAATTTGTGAACAGTAAAATAGAAAAAATTGACGTATGGTTCTAAGATTTTGTTTTTTGTTTTGCTGTACTGGAGGTTGAACTCAGTGATAACCCCAGCCCTTTTTTTGTTTTTTATTTTGAGACGGAATCTTGTAAAGTTGCTGAGCTTGGGCTCCAACTCACAATCCTCCTGCCTCAGTGTCCCACAGTACTAGGATGACAGATATATGTCACCACACTCAGCTCAGTTTTGAGTTTTAACACGTGACCACCGCTACAATCAAGACCAGAATAGTTTTATCACTCCTAACATTTCATATTATAACACCTCTGTAGTCAAATACTCCATAATCCATAACCCTTAGCAATCCCTGATTTGTTCCCATTCCTATGGTTTTACTCTTTCCAGGATGTCAGGTAAGTAGACTCATACTATAGTATAGAACTTTTTGGAACTGTCATCTTTTGGTCAATATAATACCTTGCAGATTATGTTGTTGTATTGATCAGCTATTCTTTTTACTGCTGAGTAGTATTCCATTTTATATATCACTTTATTACCATATTATATATATATAGATACAGAGACATAGATATGTATCTTTGTAACAAGTTCGCATATTCATCTGTGCAAGAACATTTGGAGTAAGAACATTCTGGCCATTGTGAATAATGCTGATGTAAACATGTATGTACAGGGTTCTGTATGGACCTGAATTTACGTTTCTCAAAGGTAGTCCCTAAGGGTAGGATTGCCAGGTAACATAGTCAGTATATGATTACCTTACTACAAATTAATTTAGACGGTTATACCATTTGCATTCTCTCTATCAGTATGTGGAGTTTCAGTTGCTTTGTGTCCTCATATTATGGCTTGTGTTTAGATGTCCCCTGCAAAGCTGCATGCAGCCATGGGTGGGGCTTTTTCCCATCTAGAGTGTGTGACACTGGAATTGATTCATAGTGAAATGCTGGGCTCAAGGGTGCTAGGATTAAGGGTGTGAGTGCTACCCATCCTCAGTAGTCTGGATAAGATAAAAGGGGCAGAAAGACACTGTTAAGGTCCCTCTTGCTGCTTTGTTACCTTCTGGCTGCCATGAACTGGTTCCTTCTTGTTGCTTTTGCTGCCTTCTGCCGCCATGAACTGTTGCCCCTCTGCCGTGCCACTCTGCCTTCGAGTCAGCAGATTATGGACTGAAACCCTCACAAACTGAACTAAATAAACCTTTCCTCCCCTAACTTTGGGCATTGGGTACTTCATCTCAACAAGAAAAGTACCAAAGAAACCTCTTTAGCACTTGATATTATCAGGGCTTTTTCCTCCTGTTTTAGTAAGTGTGTAGTGATATTCCATTGGACTTTCAAGTTGCATATCTCTAATGTGCTTATTTACCATCTGCATGTTTCTGGTGAAGTGTCTGTTGAAATATTTTACCCATAAGAACTGCAATGTCGTTTTTTTGCTTTGTTTTGTTTTTTCTTTTGGTTTTTTTGAGACAAGGTCTCACTATGTAGTCTAGGGTAGCCTTGAATTCACTGTGTAGCCCAGGCTGGGCTCAGACTTAAAGTGATCCTCCTGCCTCAGCCTCCCAAGTGCTCAATACAACAACATAATCTGCAAGGTATTATGTTGAACAAAAAATGACAGTCCCAAAATGTTATATACTATAGTATGAGTCCACTTACATGACATTCTGGAAAGAGTAAAACCATAGGTATGCACTACGACACCCTGTTGACTCTTGTTTTCTTACTGTGAGTTGTATTTTGTTTTTAATGTTTTCCAGATAGAAGTTTTTCATCAGGTAAATTACTTGTACATATTTTCTCCTAGTGAATAGTTTTTCTTTTACTTTACAGTGCCTTTTGTAGTTCTAAAGTTTAAAATGTTGATTAAGTCCAATTTTTAAGTTTCTTTTATAGATCATGTTTTGATGTTATATATAAGATGTCTTGGCTTAAGATGTTCTTCATTTTATTTTAAGAGTTTTATAATTTTACATTTACATTTATCTATCATTTATTTAAATTAATTTTTGTGTGAAGGGTAAAATTCAGGTTCTTTCTTTTCTTTAGATTGATGTGCAGTTGTTTCAGCATTATTTTTGAATTCTCTTCTGTCCATTGAATTGATTTTGCACTTATGTCACAAATCAGTTGGCTGTACTTGTGTGGATTTATTTCTGGATTGTATTCTGCTCCACTGATTATATGTCTGTTTCTTCTCTAATACCACACTGCCTTGTTTTCTCTAGCTTTACAGCAGACTTAAAGTTGGGCAACTTTGTTCTTTTTTCAAAGTTGTTCTGACTATTCTAGTTCTTTCTGTATAAATTTCACTATCAGCTTGTGTATATCTGCAAAAACTTCTCACATACTGTTTGGAACCACATTGAATTTGCGGATTAATTCGAAATTAATATCTTGACTATATTGAATCTTTTCATTAGTGAATATGATATTTATTTGGGTAATAGTTGATTTCTTTCCACAGCATTTCATAGTTTATAACATACAGATTCTGCATGTTTATAGATGCATACCTAGCATACCTAAATACTATTAAGAAAAGGAAACATGTTTTAGGTTCCAATTTCTAATTTATTTCTTGTATATAGAAATATGATGACTTTTTGTATGAAAATTTATACCTTACAATGTTATTAAACTCACTTATTAGTTCTAGAAACAGTCTTACAAATTTCTTGAAATTTTCTATGGATAATTATATGGTCTGTCAAAACTGACAATTTTTTCTATTATAATGTATATCCCTTTTCTTTTTTGATTACAAGCTCTAGTAAGATATTGAATGTGGCTGGTGATAATAAATATCTATGAATTCTTCCTGATCTTAGGGAAAAAGTATTCAGTCTTTCATCATAAAGCGTTAGCTAGAGTTTTTATAGATACTCTTTCAGATTAAATTCCCCTCTGCTGCTAGTTTATCAGGGATGGATGTTGAATTTTGTCAAGTATTTGCTATGATGACTGTTTTTTCTTCTTTAGTTTGTTAGTATAGTTAATCACATTGACTTTTCAAATATTGAACCAGCCTTGCATTCCTGAAATCAATGCTGCATGATTGTAACATGTTTTCTTCTATATTGTTGGATTTTATTTACCAATTTTTGTGGAGGAGTTTTGCATCTTATTTTCATGAGGATATTGGTATGTGAGGTTATTTGTTTTCTTGTATTATTTTTGTTTAGTTTTGGTACTTGGATAATACTGACCTTATAAGATAGGTAGTGTTCCCTTTAATATTTTGAGGAACAAACTGTGTAGAATTTCTTAAATCATCCGCACTGAACCCATGTGACGTCACACTAGTGAAAAATTTTAACTACAGATTAAATTTCTTTAATGACAGTTTGGGATGTTTATTTCTTTTTTGGATGGATTTTGATATTTTGTGGCTTTCAAGGAGCTGGTCCATATAATTTAAGTTGTCTAATTTATTTTATCCTTAATTTTATAAGACCTGTAGTGATATCCCTTCTTTGATTTCTGATACTGATTTTGCAGTTTTTCCTTTGTTTGACAAGCGGCTTATCAGCTCTATTCATCTTTGCAAAAAAAAATCATTTTTTGTTGATTTTTCTCCATTTTTTTGTTTTCAATTTAGTTGATTTCTGTTTTTTATTTTCTTCCCTCTGCTAGCTTTGAGTTAATTTGTTCTTTTCTGTTTTTCTAAGGTGGAAACTTAGTTGCTTCAAGACTTTTATTCTTTTCTGTAATCTTTTAATGCTGTATATTTCCCTCTGAGCACTGCTGTGTCTACATTTTACACATTTTTATATATTAGATTTTTATTTTCTTTGAGACTTCCTCTTTGACTTATGAATGGGTTATTCAAAAGTATATTTGGAGATTGGGAAACTTCATTGTATTTGTTTCATTGATTTCTAATTCTGTTGTGATTAGAGAATATGCTTTGATTTCAGTATTTTCAAATTTGTAAAGGTTTGTTTTATGACCCAAGATACATCTATCTTGTTGACTGTTCCATGTGTCCTGGAAAAGAATATATATTGTGTTGCTAGTTGGTGTTATCCATGAATACCACTTATATCCAGTTGGTTATGTGTATTTTTCATTTTCCCTGTATGCTCAATTTTTTGTTTGCTTGTTTTAATCTTTACTGATAAAGGAATACTGAAATCTGTAACTATAATTGTGGATTTGTCCATTTCATCCCTTTGTTTCATCAGTTTTTGCTTTATGTATTTTGAGGTTCATTTGTCAGATACATTTTTGTTATTTTTTTGGTTATTTTTTTTTATATATATATTTTTATTTTATATATATATATTTACATTTGTGTTTAATATGAGTTTTTGGTAGACAGTCTATAATATGTCTTTTTAGTTTTTTTTTAATCCATTCTGATGATCTATTTCTTTTTAATTTCTGTCTCTCTTTAATGTGGTAAGAACATTCTACATGAGATCTACCCTACCAACAAATTTTATGTGTACAATGCAGTATTGTTGAATATAGGTCTGGTGTTATATAGCAGATCTCTAGAATTTATTCATCTGGCTTAGCTGAAACTTTACACCCATCGAGTCCTTACTCCAGATGATAGTCTCTAATGTGATCAGTGTGCGTAGATCATTTATATCTAATGTAATTATTGAAATACAGTATTTAAGTTTGAGTCTAATAATTTAGTGTTTGCTATTTGTTTTGTTTGCCTTCCTTTTGGAACATACACACACATACAGACAC
>RJWT010028322.1:0-15263 GCA_004365215.1 Cuniculus paca | reverse complement strand
CTGGACAAGCAACTATAGGATTTAACATTTACCCTGCTGGCTTTTGGCCTTGCTTTTGTTCCAATCCTTTGTACCCTTCTGTTTGTAACTTTTGGAATGGCAATGTCTGTCTTATGCCTCTGCACATTCGAAGTGTTTAACTTTGTTTTTATTTGTACAGGACTTGCAGCTAAGAGTTTGCCTTACATTTCAGAGACTTGGGACTTGAACTTTTCAGCAATGCTGAAACTGTCTCAATGCTGAAACTGCTAGGACTTTGGCTACTCTTGCAGATGTACTAAATACCTTTGCATAAAGGGAAGTGCATGAGTCTTTGAGGGGCCAAGGACAAAATATTGTGTTTCTAATGTAATGCTGACAGACTTACTGCTGGTTCTTAAGGATTGTTAAGCTGTGTTATAATGTTCAAGTTGCAAAATGGTAAGAATTAGCATGTCTTGGCATCTGGAGGCTGCTTTAAAGAAGTATGTCTGGTTGCCAAGTTGACAAGGGGTGGATTCTTATGGTTAACACATTGTGTCAACTTGAGAAGTTTAAAAATTTAACTGAGAGACTCAGCAGGAAGCCAGGGTTCTTACTTTGTAAATATCCTCATCCTGTGCAAAGGAGGGCAAGGACATTTTGTGAGTGTTACACCCACGGGGGGGTGGGGGTGGCCTGTATGCAATATAAGAGAGGAGAAGAGGTGTGCTTTTGCCCTTTTCTCTCTTTGCTCTGGCTGCTGCCTTGAAGTGTTGCCCTAAAGCCATGCCACCCTGCCTTGGAACCAGCTTGATTATGCACTGCAACCACCAAGAACTGTAAGCTAAATAAACCTTTCCTTGCTTCACTTTGGATGTCAGGTCTTTTGTTCCAGCAACGAAAAAAGTAACCGAGACAGAAAGAAATAAAAGGAGTAAAGATAGGAAAGGAAGAAGTTAAACTATTATTATTTGCAGATGACATGATACTCTGCATAGAAGACCCCAAAACTCCACTAAAAAACTGGTAGATTTAATAAGCAAATTCAGTAGTGTAGCTGGATACAAATTCAACATTCAACACTCAACAGCCTTCCTGTACACAATTAACAAACTGAGAGAAAAATCAGAGAAACAACACCTTTCACAATAGCACCCAAAAAAATGAAACACCTAGGGATCAATTTAATGAAGGATGTAAAAGATCTCTACATTGAAAACTACAATACTCTGAAAAAGGAGACAGAAAAAGATATTAGAAAATGGCGAGATATCTGTGCTCTTGGATAGGAAGAACCAATATACTGAAAATGGCCATACTTCCAAAACTGTTATACAGATGCAGTACAATCCCAATCAAAATTCCAATAGTGTATCTCACAGAATTAGAGAAAACACTCCTAAAATTTATCTGGAAACAGAAGAGAACTAGAATAGCACAGGCAATCCTGGGCAACAAAGACAAGACAGGGGGCATCACAATCCCTGATTTGAAATTATATTATAAAGCTACTGTGATTAACAACAACAACAAAAAAGTGTGGTACTAGCAAGAAAACAAACCCAAAAATCAATGGAACAGGTTAGAAGATGCAGAAACAACCCTAGAAACACTAAGCCACCATATCTTTGACAAAGGTGCCAAACACATTGACTGGCAGATAGCCTCTTTAATACATGGTGCTGGAAAAACTGGCTTCTACACATGCCAAACATTAAAAGTGGACCCGTATCTTTCACCATGCACTAAGCTAAAAGCAAAATGGATCAAGATCTTAATATTAAAACAAACATTAGCTGGACATGGAGGCACACTCCTGGAATTCCAGCACTTGGAAGGCTGAGGCAGGAGAATCACTGTGAGTTTGAGACCAGCCTGGGCTACAAAGTGAGCCCAAGGCCAGCCTGAACTGCATAGTGAGACCCTGTCTCAAAAAAAAAAAAAAAAAAAAAAAACCCAGAAACATTACATCTGCTGAAAGATAGAGTAGGTAAAACTCTTGAAGACATAGGCGTAGGCAAAGACTTTATGAACAAAACCCTGACTACACAGGATCTATCACAAAGAATCAACCACTGGGATCTCACCCTATTGAAAAGCTTTTGCACAGCAAGAGAAAGCACCAACAGAGTGAAGAGACAACCCATAACGTGGGAGAAAATGTTTGCCAGCTGTACTTCAAAGAATTACTATCAAAAACATATAAAGAACTCAAAAAAACCAGTTCTCCTAGATTTAAAGACCCAATCCAAAAATGGGCATGAGATGAATACACACTTCTCAGATGAAGCAATATGAACAGTAAATAAATACGTGAAAAAATGTTCATCATCACTGATCATTTGAGATGCAAATTAAAACAACACTGAAATTCCCTCACCCCAAAAAGAATGGCTGGTATCAAGAAATCAAGCAATAACAAATGCTGGAGGGGCTGTGGGGAAAAAGGAACCCTTCTCCACTGTTGGTGGGAATGAAGACTGGCACAACTACTGTGGAAATCAGTCTGGAGATTCCTCAAAAAACTAGGACTTGAGGTCCCATTCAACCCAGCTATTCCCTTTCTGGATATCTTCCCTATAGAATTAAAACATCATACCACAGTGATATATGTGTAACCGTGTTTTTAGCAGCACAGTTTGTAACAGTCAGATCTTGGAAACAACCTAAATGCCCTTGGACTAAGGAATGGATAAAAATGATGTAGTGTTTTTATACAATGGAGTGCTGCTAAGCCATTAAAGAAGAGTAAACTGGAGACTTTTATAGATAAATGGATGCAACTTGAGATCATTAGTGAAATAAGACACACATGTAAAAATCGTATTGTCTCCCTCGCATGAGAAACTGAATCAATGTATGTGTGTGTGTGTGTGTGTGTATGTATACAAAAAAAGTGAGGATAGTTATACTACTGATTTCTCTGAGTTCACTGAAAAGAAAAATTTGAGCTGGTATTGTTCAGACAATTCAATGCAGATGTCTTGTGCTCTGGGTGAACAATTTGGGGATGACAGTGTGCAATATATGTACCATTGTTGCCTCTGACTGATGTGTTTTGAAATTTTTAGTTTTGTTTAGTTTTAGTTTGGTTTTTTTTGGTACCAGGGATCGAGCTCACAACTTCACACTTACCAGGCAAGCCTTTGCACTGCTAAGTCCCCAGCCCTTTTTTATTTTTTATTTTTTTCTTGAAATAAAATGAATTTAGGGAAAAAAATTTTTTTAAATTTTAAAATATAAAAAAAAAGAATCAACTTCTTTACAGTCCAAAATATATATATGAGGCATTGCTACCATCTTTAGAGCTAAGAATTTAACAGACACTTTTTGAAAAATATTTCAGAAACAACACTGTTCTGTTGAATTCTTTTACAATGTAACAGAGGCTATACTGACACCTCTGCAGATGTCAAAAGCATTGCCTTGCCCTGATCTTGCAAGTAGTCTCAGATTTTGAAACATAAATACCAATAGCTATCCTGGTAAAGAACATCTAAGGACCACTCTCCTTTTCTACTTGTTACTATGAAGCCCTGAGACACCTCTTCCCTACCCAATTAGTGAGTCCCCTTCTTCATTGGAACTGAGACAATCTCATCCTCACTATTGCAGCCTGGTACACAAAAAAGGAAGGACAAAGAACCCACTTTCGCTGCTGAGAATTTACTAGAGGAAGGTCTACTCCTGGCATGTAAAGGTGGAATTCAGAAAACTCTATTTCAAAAGGCAGTGGTCAAATTCTACAGTACTATTAGTACTATATTTCTGCTACATTATGGGTTTAAAAAATTAGAGAGAGAGAGACAACGGAAAAAGCATGAACTCAAGTCAGAGAGACCTGAGCACAAATCCCGGCTCCAATACTAACTGTGTGAACTTTGGCAAGTCAGTTTATCTCTGAAAGCTTCAGTTTCCTCATCTGTAAAATGGGGATATAATACCTACCTCTCAAAGGTGGGTGTAGGAATGAAATGAGATAATGTATGTGCAACTATAACTGGGAACTCAATAAATGTTAATTCAGGTGTCCCGCCACCATGAGTTTCTAAAACTCATGCATTTTTTTTGAGTGTTTTGTTTGTTTGTTTGAGACAGGGTCTTGCTATGTAGTTCAGGCTAGCTTTGAACTCACTATGTAGTCCAGGCTGTCCTTGAACTCACAGCAACCCTCCTGCCTCAGCCTCCTGAGTGCTAGGATATAGGCATGTGTCACCCCACCCGGCTAAACTCATGCATTTATAACGCTGCTTCTATACAAAAAATTTGAGTGCCCCATAATTACAATTTACTTTTAGAACATAACCTACTTACAAATTAGATGACTACCTATATTTTGTATCTATAGGGATAAAAAGGCATCATCAAATAGAAGAAATATTGCAATAGAGATTTAGCAAGACCAATATTCACTACCAAAACTGAAGCAATAGCTTCTCATTGGTTTCAATGAAAACTGCCAACATTAAGGCATTTTTTTCCCCAAAATTCATTATAAAGTAGTGACCTTATAGAGAGAACTGCCCAATTGGCTTCCTCTGTGAGCACAAAGGAAAAGTTAATACAGCTGAGATCAGATTGTTTACCTGAGCATACTAATGGATAACGCAAGGCAGATGAATCTTGTGTTACTTTAATTGTTTGTACCCATGTTTGAGTGAAGAAGGATGAGCCAGATGCTTAGGGCGCCTCTGCCTACTAGAAGCAAGAGCCCTCTGGCTGCCAACATGCTAAACTGACTGTGTCTGTAGTCCTTGTTTGCCCCTGGATGAGGGTGCCAAACTAGCACGACTAGTTCTCTACAAGAGGTGCCTGGGTAGGGAAAGACAAGAGTGAGCTGATGTCCCAAGAGTGGCACCTGGGACAGGGACCCGGAATTGGCATACAGCTGGTTTGCTACATGACCTGGCTTTTGTATTATAAAACCACTGAAACATAAACTTATTTAAAACTTGAGTATCTTCTAAATTGATGGCATTAATGCTTTTACATTTCCAACAGTAATACTTCTCATATATTTATACAAAGAATTTTTCATCAGTATTACACAGAAAAATAAAAAATAGATTCATCATTAGAAAAAATAACTTCCACATTCCTTCCAAACACTAACACTTACCTCTGCATTTTCATGGCCTTCCAGGGTCATACAAATATCCAGATCACTATCACGAAACCCAAATCCATTCTTAGAAGAGCCAAATAAGCATAACCTTGCTTTTTCTAAGCAAAGAAAAAAAATCGAAACTTAAAAATAGCAGGGAAGAGGAATCTTGTAGTATGTATCACATCCTAAAACAAGGTAATTTTGTCCACTTCTGTATCTTAAATAACCTACTCCTGAAAGATATGCTGAGAAATTCCAGAAAATCCACCTGAAGTCCAGATCATGTGTCTAAGTTCCCACATCTGTTAAGTTTAACATGTTTAAACTAAAATATAAATTTCACCACAAACCTACCATTATTCCTATAATTCCTATTTCTCAGCAAATAGTATCATTGTTTATCCACTTGCTCAGGTCAGAAACATATGAGATTCTTCACACTTCTTTATCAGTCTTCACATCCAATCACCAAGACCTTTAGCTTCTTCCAACACCTATAAATCCATCTATTTTCCTTCATTCTCAACATTACTCTCCCCCCATGTTTACAGCAGTACAGTTTATAACAGCCAGATCTTGGAAACAACCTAAATGCCTATCAACTGAGGGATGGATAAAAAAGATGTGGTATTTTTATATAATGCAGTACTACTCAGTCGTAAACAATGATAAACTGGACACTGAAAAGTAAATGGATGCACCCTGAGAACATACTTATTAGTGAAATAAATAAGACACACATGTATAAACATATTGTTTCATTAGTGTGATGAGCTGAAAGAAAAAATATATGTATATATATATATATATATATATATATATATATATAAAAACAGTTAAGATAGTTATACTACTGATTTAGTTCACTGAAGAGAAAGATTTGTACTGGCATTGTTCAGACAATTGAAGGCAGATGTCTTGTGTTCTGGATGAATGATGTGGGGATGACAATGCGCAATGTATGTACCATTGTTACCCCCTGACTGACATGGTTTAAAATTTTGTTGTAATTTTTTTTCTTTTGTTTTTACCTATGAACAAAATGGATTTGAAAAAAATTAAATTCTGATGCTGAAGTATGGACCAAAAAAAAAATTACTGCCCATAGTTTATTATCAACATTTGACTATTTACCTTTGTAAAATAAACTAGTCCCCTGTAATCCCAGTACTCGGGAGGCTGAGGCAAAAGGATCACTGCAAGTTCAAGGCCAGTCTTGGCTACACAGCAAGTTCAAGCCCATCTTGAACTACATAGTAAGATCCTGTCTCAAAAAAAACCTAAATAAATAAACTAGTCCCAAAAAAGAAAAAGAAAAGAAACTAGTCCTTTTTGGACATAATTCAAGAAGTTTTATATCACCTTAATATACAGGATTAATAAATTTTCCTCCAAAGGTGACTAATCTACTAGCTATAAATTATGATAGTTACTCTTGTCACTTAGAGGAGTTTATTTTTGTTGAGTTTGGGGGTTTTTGAGACAGCATCTCACTAGGTAGTTCAGGTTGGCCTTGAACTCACCATGTAGCCCAGGTGGCCTGAAATTCCTGGCAATCCTCCTACCTTAGCCTCCTGATTGCTGCGATTACAGGTGAGTGCCACCACACTTGGCTAATATTTAGAGTTCATTAACAGCTAATAGTTAAAAAAAAGTTGTAGTGTAAGGTAAGTATATTAAACATTTAGAAAACAGAATTTTTAAAAGTAATCCTTCCAACCAATTCTGATTCCTTACTTAAAATTTCAATGACAACTGATAAGAGAAGCTACTGATAATCAGCAGACAAAAATATGAGCTAACGAGACTTAGATTTGGTCAATACTTTATACATTAACAAATGTAACTTAACCTGGCAAGCACAAGGTCCTGAGTTCAATTCCCAGTACCCAAAAAATAAAGTAAATAAATAAATACAAAATAAAACAAAAGTCAACCAGGAAAAAAAAATTTTAAAACAGAATTTTACAAGCAGGTGTGGTGGCACACACTTGTAATCCCAGCACTTGGGAGGCTGAGGCAGGAGGACTGCTAAGGGTTCGAGGTCAGCATAGGCTACATAGCAAGTTCAAGACCCTGTTTCAAAAAAGAATCTTACAGCACACAACAGCGTGTACAAGTATAAATTTATTCTAATAATAAATTAACTGTTTATCCTTTTCTAAAGTATGTGGCCACAAAAATTTTTGCTTTATTATGTTTGTAATACTGGGGTCTGAACCCAGGATTTTACTTAAATGCTACTTTAAAAGAGACTTATCAGGGCCAGGGACACAACTCAGTGGCACAGCGCCTGCAGGCAAGCACGAGGTCCTGAGTTCAATTTCTGATACCCAAAAGAAGAGAGAGACTTATAACAACCTATCACTTCTCTTATCTCCCATACGTTAATAGCGCTTATATTTGCTGATTTACTTCTTACTGACTATCTTACCTTCTGAAATACATGCTTCATGAAAGTAGGCTCCATGTCTTCTGTTAGCAAGGTATTCTCACAACTACAGTAATACCTAACATATACCATTCAATAAACATTTTATAAATAAATGAATGAAACTCAAGTTTACATGACTATAAGAACAAATGCAAATTTTAACATATGACATACCATCATATTCTTTTTGAATAAACTTTTCCAAGCCAATTAAAATTTGCTCCCTGTTGTATTGTTCAGAGAAAGGTGGTGATAATTCATCTAGATTTTTTTTAAAAAGAAAGAAAAAAAGAATTTTAGAATGTCTTCAATTTTTTACCATAAAATTTTAAATTATAAGTTCTCCATTATTTGCTCACTTTTCTGATTTTTAAAATCACAAATACTACTGAAGACGGGGCAGGGGGACAGTAAAAACATAAATTTTGAAGATCTAAATACATTTTACTTGATCATTTTCCTTATGTGACATCTACATTTACTTTCAAAAAATATTTAACTGTTTTCTTCAGACATTCCACTCTCATATGCATGCTATTTTTCCCTCTGGCTAACAGAAGTCACAGTTTAGGCAGCAGGTCCATTCAAATCTAACAGCTCTTTTAAATGCTCAGTCAAGATCCGTTATCTTCCAGATAAAACAAAAACCATTCTGCCTAGCCACTGCCTGAATGACTTCTCTTTGGATTCAATTTCATTAGTTCTCAAACTACTTACCACTGACTAACATCTGCTTTTATACTGTATTTTCAGTTTCCTAGTTATTTCATTTATATTCATTTTATTTTTCCAATAAAACCACACAATCCTTAAGAACAGTCTTTTCACATCACTACCCCTAGACTCACTTCCAGAAGTTACCACAGTAACAGGAACAATGCACTAACTTATTAAGTATTTGCAAATATAGTATGGGAGGAGGGATCTGAAAAGATGACATACGGGTGGACTTTTTTTTAAGACAGTGAAACTATTCTATATAATACAATACTCGAATGGTGAACACATGACATAGTGCATGCTATAGTTCAAGTAAGTGTGCCCCAAATGCCATGTGTTAAAGATATGGTGCTCAAACTCACAGTGATCCTCCTGCCTCACCTTCTTAAATGGTGGGATTACAGGAGTGTACCATATCTGGCTGCAATATTTAAGAGGTAGGGCCTAGGAAGGATCTTCCAGTCATTGAGGATGTACCCTCAAAGGGATTACTGGGATCCTATCCCCTTCCTGTTCCTCTCTTGTACATAGTAGTTCTGAAGTAAATGATTTTGCTATGCCATATGCTTCCACCATGGTGTGCCACAGACACTCACTAACAGGTCAACTGATTCTGGAATAAAAACAAAATAAACCTGTTCTCTTTACAAATTGACTTCTCTCAGGTATATTACAGTTAAAAAAAGAAAGCTAACTAACACAATGCACTTGCTTCTATATATAGAACTTTACAGCACAAATTAGTCTTAATGTATGCAAATACTACAAAATCATGTAGCTCAGAGATCTCAGGAGAATTCGAACTGAAGAAAGAATCTAACTATATTATAAACACAGGAAACAACTTCACTCAAGAGCATTGGGGGAAAGGTGCTGACTTATGTAACTGAGTGAAATCTGTTAAGATTAAAGACAAAAACTATATATACAAAGCACTTTAATTCTTATGGATGAAATCATTTCCTACAGCTTAATAGTTCTGATGCTGCTACATAAGTGTACTAAAATTGATCAATCAAATAAATAGGTGATAAGATGGTAGAATTACGTTTCTTTGTAGGAGTGGAAGTTTTCAGATAAACAAAGAGGCTAGAATGAGCCTCATATAGTAATGGATCATGGCCAAAGCTAGAATAATTCAAACAGCAAGATGAAGAGTATATCCTAAAGTATAAAATGTGAGTCCACAATGAAACAAATGACTCAATAAATAAAAACAAATACAATGAATCGTACCTTAATAAAGGTAATCATTCTACTCCAAAGTATTTACCCAAGAAAATAGAAGTATATGTCTATACCCAAACCCATACACAAATGTACATGACAGATTTTAATAACAAAGTTTAGAAACAAGCCAAATATTCATCAATAGGTGAGTAGATAAATTACACCACAGCCATACAATGAAACAATAGTAAACAATAAAAAGAAATTAAACACTGATACATATAACAATGTGGATGATTTAAAAGGATCAATCTCAAAATAACTATGCGGAGTGAAAGAAATCAGACACCCTTCACCCCAGCCCCGCAAAAGGTATACTCCATATAATTCCATTTATGCAGAAATCTAGAAAATGCAAACTAATCTATACTGACAGAAGTAGGTGATTACCTAGCAGAAGGCAGGTATAGGGAAGAGGAGTGAGGAATTACAATGGGACACTATATATTATGACATTAGAAATGTTTTCTTACCTGAACAAAGTAATTTATAAATGTCTGCTGAGTAAAAATATATCCCAGGCACTCCACAAATGTTTACTGAATAAAGGTATACAGGACTTCCCCAATTTATAGCCATTTTTCTACACTGTTTTGTTTGTTTGTTTTTGGTACCAGGAATCAAACTCAGGATCTTTCGCTTGCCAGGTAGGCACTTTTGCCCCTGAGCTATATCCCCAGCATATATTGCTTTTCTTATACCATACCAAATCAAAGCCAATTATTCTGCCAAATTAAGCACACTACACTTTTATGAATGATCTTCTATATCTAAAAATGCAGTGCAAAGTCCATCTAAAAATACATCATTAATCCCAAATCCTCTGATCTGTTAAGTCTGAACTGCATTTTGTTTATCACTACTATGACACATAACATTTCACTTTCAATTATGGCAATTTACATACAAATGTGTTGTATAACCTCAGCTAGAGTAGCATTGTCTGGAAGCACTGGATGACAGAAGCAGTCTCTAGAGTATCCCATACAGTAGCTACTAGCCACCTGTCAGTGCTTGAGCTAGGTCTAATATAACTAAAGATCTTGCTTTTTAATTTTATTTAAATTGACTAAATTGAATAGCTACACTATAGCGACCGTATCAGAAAGCTCAAATGCATAACTTAAATTCCTTTAAAAACAGTATGTGTGAATTCAACTGTATTCCCATTGATATTTACCGTAATACCCTGAACAAACTAGGTGGTAAGTATTTGTGATCAATCTCTACTCAAAAACCTCTATCAAAACAAAGTGAGCAAATCATTTTCAAATTAGGAAATGAATAAATATTCAGTATCTAAGAACATAGTGCCAGTAAAAAAACACTTACCAAAACATCTTTTACATACTAAATCAAGTATTTCCCGAAATCGGTTTGTCATTGGTGGTAGAGGTTTTAGATCAATTTTCCTGAAATCCTCAGGGCAATCATTTTTTGAATGACCATCCTTTTTGCAGATGCTGCATACTATTGTTGGCGGCTACACAAAAGTTAAAAAACAATCTAATCATGTAACACATTTTTGATCCATTTCATCATTTAGAAAGCAGATCTAGCCGGGCATGGTGACACACTCCTGTAATCCCAGCACTCAGGAGGCTGAGGCAGAAGGATCGTTGCGAGTTTGAGACCAGCCTGGACTACAAAGTGAGCCCAAGGCCAGCCTGAACTGCATAGGGAGACCCTGTCTCAAAAAGACACACACACACACACACACACACACACACACACACACACACACAAAGTAGATCTAAAAAGAATCATGTAAGTCGGTACTTATAATTTGTACTTTTCAGAGATAAAAAATGTTAATGAAATAAAATAGATATTAAAACAATTTTTTTGCAGTATTAGAGATTTTCTACAATGTAAAGAGTTAAAAGTTCAAACTATTCTACTATTTTTTGTTTTTGTTTGGTTTGGTTGAGACAGGTTCTTGCTTTGTAATGCAGGCTGGCCTTGAACTTGATATTGGTCTTGAACTCCTGGCAATTCTCCTAACTCATCCTTCGCTCCAGAGTGCTGAGATTATGGGCACATACCACCACACCCAGCTATATACATTTATAAATACCAATCATATTTCAATAAAATAAGTCTTTAAAAAACGATGCTTAGGTTAAAAATTTTAAAGTTTGTCAATCACTACTGTTGAAACAACAGCTCTCAAAGGCTGTCCAGTATTCTTGAGTTTTGTTTTTTAATATCCTACTGGTTGACATATGACATTCTTTTTTTTTTTTTTTAGTATTATTCTGGATGCTGGTAATGATATTTCAGTTGGATGCACCGCACCTGAAACAATGTAACTTAGCTAAATATGCATGTATTTAAGTGCTGGGGATCAAACCCAAGGGTTACATCCCCAGCAATTTTTTATTTTGAGACAAGGTCTCTCTACATTGCCCAGGCAGGATTCAAACTTGCAATCTTCCTGCCTCAGAGCCCTTCAGTGCTGGAATTACAGGCATGCACCACCCTGCCCAGCTAAATCTTATTAACAAAGCAGTCACTGCTTATTTTCTGTTCATTATGGTATTTTCCACAATGTGAAGAGTTAAAATTTAAACTATATCACTTTACAAGCAGAAAAGTTAGGATTCTTATTTATAAGAGATTATTATATGAAATCCAAAAAAGTTCCATGGTAGAATCTGATTTTTTTTGTTTGTTCCTAAACTTAAGTTTCCCTCAACTACTTTAGAATATTTATGCTCTCTTCCACCTAAAAAATCTCTCTTCCCTCTAAAAAAAATCCTTAAAATAAACAAATGATCAATAAACTGTACAGTAATACTTTGTAAAAAAAAATTCTTAAAATAGGACACTATTAAAATTTAAAACGGCATTAGTTTTCAAGGAAAAAAACACATATACACACACATACATATATGCCTTAAAATACATGCTGCCTTTGCTAAATTGATTTTCATAAAACAATGAATCCTTTAAAGTATGAGAAAGTGAAGGAAACCAACTGGCAGTAAGGTGTTAAAAACTTTTGGTATACACTATAGGAACATTTCAAAAGTGTAAGACAAATATACATCGAAATATTCTAAATCAACAGTCACCACAACCAAAGCTATTTTTACACTTCTAAATCTGAAAACTATAAAGACATGGTCAAAGTAACCAAAAAACTTACATATAGTTTACAAAATGTATCCTACCTTGCCAGAGGTTAAAATAAACTTATCAAACACATAATATAATTCCTGGGACGGTAGGTTATCATCATCATTAAGGTCAGAAGCAACTTCTGTAGCTTTGCAGTTGCAAGAGGTAGCAGATGTGTCAATGCACATAATCTGGTGTGAATTCTCTATTTCTAAATTTGCCCTGCAGTCTGTTCCAGCAGACTCATCTGGATCAGCAGACCCAATGCAATTACACTGGCAGAGTTCCTTCTTAAAAGAAGTTTGTGAAGGCACTAAGCCATCTATTTTCTTAACTGATTTTGGCTCTAATTCAGTGCCCTCATTGGCAACAGAAAGAGATGAAGATTCCTGTCCATGGTCAGCCAAACCCAGTACATTTACCAACAAATGGTCACTGTCAATAATACATCTCTGTGATGTACATTCCATGGCACGTTTATCAGATTGACCACTTTCTGTATTTATTTTTTCTGTGCTTTCCCCAAGTAGAACAGAACTGTTGGTTGCCACATTGTCAGACTTCACTGATTTCTTATTGCTTATTTTTCCCTTCTCTTTTTTCTTGAAATGCACTGTAGACTTATTTCCACCCTTCCTCTGAGGACAAGCAAAGTAACGATAAGCTGCCCTGAATCGCTCCACAACATATTCATAAACAAGTTGGCTGTTTAAGCTCCGTGCAACATTCCTCTTGACTGAAAATGGATCTAGTAAAAAAAGAGAACAGTCAATAGCTACGTCTCTACTAACAAGTCTCTACTACATTTCTAAGCTTACACAAATGTATCTTAACTGTTAGATTGTCAGCAAAGTACATTTTTCCAAAGTTTTCTTAACCTAGGTTCCCAATGATAGTCTTGAAAACTGAATAATGGAAAATAATAGCAACATCTTTCCTTTGTTTCTTCCATAAAATAATAAAGCAAAAGGAAATAACTATTAAGAGAATAGCTGGGGGGGTTAGGTCCCTAAATATAGTTTCAATGACGAAATTACTGGAGAAAAAGCTATGCGACCACACCTCTTTACAGATTGTCACTGAATGGCAAACTTCAAAGTCCAGGACCTAATATTTTTCATCTCTTATCATAGTACAATGGATATTCTTGAACTGAGAAGTGGAACCTTGTTTGTCAACATCAACTGTTCTCATTTTTTATTTTTTTCTTTTGAGACAGTGTATCACTTATTTCCCCAGACTGGCCTCAATGCATTTAGCTTAGCCTCGGGATACAATTTATAACATTAATGAATGATGACTGGCACACACACAGAAAAAATAGTCTCCAAATGAACCGTATCATCTCACCTTCAATGGCTATTCGTCTTTTTGGCCAATTTTTGTTCTCTCTTGTTAAAATATCTTGTATTCGTACACATATGACATATTCCTCCAAAGCAAAATCCAGTGTGTAAAATTTTAGCAGCTCTAGCCATAACTGTCCCAGGGATACCTGATTTGGTGTTTCCAATGTTAAAGGAGACTGGAATAAAAAACACTTTTCATTTATGCTTCATAAAACCATAGTGTCAATGAATTTTCAGTTAGAAAAGGCCTTAGAAATTACATGTTCAAAAAATGAGACATGAAGGAATGATTTGCCAAAAAGTAGTCGGTTAGAGCCCCAGTTTACTGACGGCTAGGAATTTTGGGTTCTATTAAACCAATGATTCTCAACTTTGACTGCACATTAGAATCACTGGTGAGCATTAAAGTATGCTAATACCTCAATTCTATACCACTCCCACTTTCCTTACAACCCAAGAATCAGTGACTTAACTAACCTGGAATGGACTAGGTACTGGAATTTTTAAAGCTTCTTACAGTGACTCACATGTAAAATCAAAGTTGCAAATGACTGGAAAACTGATACTACAGTTCCTTATTGTAACAATTACTTTCAGAATCTAAATAATTATCTTTTCTTTTCTTTTCTTTTTTTTTTTTTGAGAAAGGGTCTTGCCATGCAGCCCAGGCTGGCCTCAAACTTAGGGCAATCTTCCTGCCTTAGCTTTCCAAGTGCTGGGATTAAAAAAGTGTGATACCACCCCTAGTCTTACTTAAAAAAATTCCTTCGGCAAACATTTCTTTAGTACCTACGGTGTCTCTGGGGTAGTACTGGGGATTATCATAAAATAATGAGAGCTCACACTTACACATAATGCTCACCATGCACTATTCACTTTTCTTAGAGAAACACAGGTATTAACAATTCTATGAAGTAGGTACTGTAAGGAAAGAATATGACTCAAGAGCTCCTGGCTAGTGGGCCCACGTTGTGAATCACTACACTATACTGCCACTCAAATAAGGTAAAGTCCTACTTTATAGACTGTTAAGACAAGAAATAATTTAACCATTATAGTAAAGGCTACATGCTAAGGCTACATGATTAGGACTATAAATCAGAGGGGTCATAATAGAAGAGTTAATACCTGAATTCCAAAGGAATTAGCTAGATGAAAATGTCTAAAAGCGACCACTATGCAGCATAAGGGCATGAAACAGTTATTCATACATTTAATTCTACAGCTACTCATTGAGTGCCTACTATGTACCAGGCAGTGCACTAGCACTATGGGATAGATCTCTGGCAAAAATCAAAGACCCTTGCCTTCATGGAGTTTACTTTCTAGGAAAAAAAAG
>RJWT010028321.1:0-15250 GCA_004365215.1 Cuniculus paca | reverse complement strand
ACTTCAAAACAAGATAATAGGAAATCAATAATGGCTACTATATTTTGTTATCTTTGAAATAACTGCCCATGCCATCAAATATAATAAAATTAAACAAAACAAGCAGCATAAAACCAAACTAAACAAAACAATGAAAGCAATACAGGGTTTCAAAACACAATAATAGATTAACAATGGCCACTGCCTTCCCTTTTCAGACATTTCCTCTCCTTTCACTTTCACAATATCTATTGTGCATTTTGGATCCCACTAACTCCTTTAGTTTTTTATACTACAGAGACAACATGTTGTTAGCCCACATGACTCTAAACCATTTCACCCATGAGCATGATCTCAAGTTGTATCCATTTACCTACAAGAGCCTTGAGGTTATCTTTCTTTATACCTGAGTAGCTTCCCATTGTATAAAAATGCCATATCTTTCTAATCCATTCTGCAGTTGATGGGCAAGGTACTCCTACTTTTTTCTGGTTGCCTATCACATAGGGCATTGTTTTCTTTCCTTTGACTTGCAGTCTAAATTTTCTTTCAAGTTAAATGTGTTTCTTGTATAAAGCATACTGATGGATCCTGTCTCCTGATCCACTCTGCCTGTGCTTCCTTTTATTGGTGAATTGAAGCCATCTATATTAATGGTTATGACCAACATGCAATGGCTCATCTCTGCAATGCTATTTTCCTGCTATTGGCTGCCTACTTTTCCCTTCCATTCAATTGTCTACTCTGCTTAGTTATTCTCCTCTGTTACTATTTCTGGAACTGTGGTCATTTTTATCTCTCTCTAGAATGTCCTTAAGTACTCTTTGTAGGGTTGGTTTGGTGGTCATGAATTCCTTCGTTTGTTCTATGTCATGGAAATATGTTGTTTCTTCATTAATTTAGAAAGACAGTTTTTCAGTGTACATCAATCTGGGTTGGAAGTTGTTTTCTTTCAGGACTTGCAAACTTTGTTTCACTCCAAGCTCTTCTTGACTTGAGGGTTTGTGTTGAAAAGTTTGTCAAGATTCTGATGGGTTTTCTTTTATAGGTGATCTGTTTCTTTTCTCTAACAGCTTTTAATATTCTGTTCTTATACTGAATTTCTGAGATGTTGATTATTATATGTCTGGGTGTAGATTTATTTTGGTTATGGCTAGCTGGAGTCCTGTATGATCTGAATGTCACATCCTTTTCCCATGCTTGAGAAATTTTCTGCTATTACTTCTGTAAATAGTCTTTTTCTGTCATTTGTGTTTATCTCTGCTTTTTTGCTGACACCTATTATTCTTAAATTATTTTTCTTTGCATTGTCTTGCAGTCATTCAATTGTTATTTCCTGGTTCATTGTTATTTTTAAGAGATCTTTCCTTTCACAATTACTAGCTGCCAACCTGTCTTCAAGGTCTCAATGTCTATCTTCAGTTTCTTTCAAGCAGTTTTGCCAGCTTTTATGGAGTATTTAATTTCCTTGATATCTCTTTGAATCTGTTTCATGCATTATTCTAAATTTTTCTTATATTGTTCCTTTAAGGTTTCCCTCATTTTCCTACGCTCCTCCATTTTTTATTTATGTCTTCTTTATAGAAACTTAGCAATTTTTTTATTATGCTTTTCATTTCTTCTTTTATCTGAAATAATATTTCTGTTCTAATTTCTTTTCCAGCCTCATGAAGTTGTTTCTTTATTTCAGTTGCCATCACTTCAGAAACTTCAGGTGTGTGACTACCAATTTCTTCCATATTTACATCCCCTAGACTTGCTCTGCTTGGGTTGGAGACCAGAGACTGCCTTTTGCTTCTTGGTCTTGATATTTTGTTGAGTTCTTCAGGACAAGCAGGTAGTAGGGTCCAAGGCACTTCCTGCATTGGCTGCAATTTCTCCGAAGTGTGACTGTTTGGTTCTTCTACCCAGTGCTGGCTATGGGTATCTGATGGTGGCCAGTGGGTGTGCTGGTGTGGGACTCACTGCTGCTTTTCCTAGCCTTCACTGGCTACCTGCAGTGTGAAGTGTCCCAGATGGCGGCTGGTGTGTTTGTAAGCAGGGCTGGCCGTTGCGTCCCGGACCTGAGCTGGTTACCAGCGGGAAGCATCCTTAATGGCAGCTGGTGTGTGCATGGGGGCAAAAGGTGAGATTATTAATGGCCAACATTCTTAAGTATATTTTAGTCACTATTAAAATTTTCATCTTAAACAATAGTTTAAAGGACAAGAAATTTCATTATATATTTATAGTTTTCTATTGGTAAATTCTAAATGTTAATAACATCTATTAAAAATAAAGGTAAATACATTACCTACCATTTCAAATGCCTCACAACACAAAATTAATAAAGCGAAAAAATTTATTCACTAATTACAATTTTAAAGGTTTCTAAGGAGGGATCTTAGCATTTTTCATACTCTATTAGAAATTCATATTTGTACTATATGAGCTATTTAATCTTTAAAAGGAATTAGGAATTCAAAAAACAACAACAAAAAACAATTATGATACAGGATTTCTAAACAAGATGATAGGAATTTAACAATGATTGTTATATCGTATATTGTTATCCTCAAAGTAATTGCTCAAATTGTTGTCATTTTGCTTTTGTTGTTGTTGTTTAATTGTCTGTTTGCTTCTTGATTTTTGTCTTTTTTTCCCTTTAAAATAAAAAAGAAGATATAGGAATTCAGAGTAAATTTTTATTCTTTGCTAATCCAATAAAAGATGCCTTATTAATATATTGGTTCTTTTTCATGAAGAGGATATATTTTACTTTCTCAAAATGATAAATTTGGTCATGTGTGAAGATGGGGCAGTTGGTTTTGATTTGACATATAGCAAAGCTGTCATTTCTCACTTTCACAATCTGTCAAATGTGGGTTATACGAAGTGCTCCCCGGGATTCCCTTCACTTCTTGAAGCTTTGAAAGGTGGGAATTTTTCTAAGATTCCAGTAAATATTATCACTATTTTGAAATTGTGTATTTTTTTATTTGCAGATATCTCATATCACTTTGAGGTGGCAGGAGCTATTGTTTTTCATTTATAATCTTAAGGTTGGCTGGGAATTTTAAGTCTTTATTCTCACATTTGCATTTTGTAAATGAGACCAAGAAAGATGATACCTTTACTCCAACTGCACATGGATAATTCATGGTCTAAGACTAGAAATTATGTGTATTGATCTCATATTCCATCATACGATTATGCAGCAGCAAGCACTTCAGAGATAAAAACCTTGATATTTTACCAAAGAGAAGGAAAATAAACAGTAGCCTAAGAAGTGAAACTAATAACTAGTCTTATTATCTGAAGATCTATTCTATCTAGTAATTGTGGATCAGAAGCATATGCATTTTGTTATGGCACCAGAAGGAAGACACTTTCTTCCTAGCCAAATTCAATATCTAAGTGATTTGTCACAAACTTTGATCATCAGATATAATCGGTTTATTTCATGGCCAACACCACTGAGACACAGGGAGCATGTGATCTGGGTGTAGTCACATAACTTGAAAGAGGCTGCACTGTTGTTGGAGTGTTCAAATTTTCAAGAGTATCCTTCTAACTCCTTTAGAACATTTGTAAACACGGAGAGTGGGAAGGGTAGTTACTTACAAGAAAATGTACCAGCTAGCACTGCTCTTTGGCTTGTTACTTTTTGAGAATATCCAGAACTATTTTGACCTAATTGAGTCATTAGAGCTCAGTTAAAGATTTCCACCAGAAATGTCATTTTAGTCTTAAATGTCTTCACAATGTTCATGTTTGTCTTATTCAACTCCATGTGTAACACATTTTACACCATGAAAACTCAAACAGTACATGACATGAACATATACTCTGTCCTCACAGAGCTTTGAGGAAGACAGTAATCAGATCATGAGAAGTGTTATCATATCAAGTACAGACATTCTATGACATTATGTTAATTAATACAAAGGGCTAATGAGAATTTGGAGAGAGAAGGCAGACCACTTGAAGGTCAAAGCAGCAAAGAACTAGCCAGTGCACACACAGCAACTGGACGAGGTCTGGCATGGGAGAAGCACAGATACTGGAGCAGAAAAGACCTGGGTGTGGCCAACAAATTTAGAGGTTGCTGGGGTAAGAGCTTAGAAACAAAAGGATGAGAGTTTAGGATAGGGTAGAGAGACAGACAGCAGCCTGGTTGGTTCAGACAGGTGTGTAGCATGATCTGTCCTTTGTTATTGTTACCATTATTTTCATCAATTGCTCCCAGAGGTGCCTGGCCTGGGCTGGCAGAGTGACATAATCATACATGCTGTCATGTGGCATAAATCATTGCAGTGGTCTAGGTCATACTTTATGGTGTCTTGGACTAGGATCAGGCTCACAGACTTAGGAAAATTGGAGTGTTTTAGTGGAATTGCATATGTAGCCCTTGTTGATTGGCTTGTTGGATGATGACAAGGAAGGAACCAAAGGGAAACACCTAGGTTTTTGACTTGGCTAACTAGTTAGGTGGATCCAACTTAAGGAAATAGCAATAACTGGGGTTATATGTGAGTCACCACTCCTTGCCCATGGAGATGACTGACCAGCTAGTAGGAAGTATAACTTTTTCTTCAGAAAGGCAACTAGTATGAGAGGACCTGAGGAAGAACCAGAGAACAAATGTCTTGTATTTCTTCTGTTCTCCCTTTTGCTTGTCCTCTGTTGGTATTGACCATTGGTCAAAACATGCTGAAAGATAGAAGATATGGAAGGATTTATGTGAAGCCATCTAGGGTAGTGTTCAGGGGTAGTAGGAGGTCAGAGAAGGTATACAATAATGGAAAGGAATCAACAAAAGACATCTGGTGCAGAGAGCAGACAATTTTAATTTCAGATTTTGAAAAGCATACCCTTTTTCTTCTAATTGTATATAAATACAAAGGAAATGTAGAAGATATCTATTTTGCTATCTCACCAGGGTATAATGAGAATTAAATTACTTGAGACACTGGAAATTGCTTGAAAAGTTTACAACTCTCTACACTGTTAGCATTGTTATTGCTGAGGTTGGCTCACCCACAGAGAGAGAAAAAAAAAAAAACTAGCTCAGGTCAGGAAAACAAATCTAGTGTAGGAGGACTCAGTTCATTTCTCAGAAAATCACATCTCTGAAAACAAGAAAAATCTCAGTACTACTAAGCATCTTATGAAATTATTTTATGTGGCGACTACAACTTGCTGCTTTCCCTTCATACTTTCTTATTTTATAGGCATGTTCATTTTATTGAAAACAAAACTGCTCTGTTTTTATAAAAATGAAATACAAATCTCAGAATTTTTTAAAATATTTCTTCAATGAGAAAAGAGCTAAGCACTGAAAAGACTTCTCATGTTTGGTATTACAATCAAATTTTAGGGGTAGGAGTTAAGACTGGAAATGTGATAAGGGTGATTCTTATACGGATAATTGTAAGAGTTTAACATCTATTTTATCTTTATTTCTCTAATAATTGTTAACTAACTGGGTAATTTTAAAAGAAAATCCAACTGAAGAGAATCCTATATGGATAGATAGTACAATTTAAATGAATACTATTGTCTTAAAATACTGTAATTAAATCAGCAAGACACGTTCAGAGACTTGTCAAATAGCTAAATGACTCGTGTACTTGATTAGTAATGATATAGCAAACATAAGACCCACCAACAGCTATCCTAGAAGAAATTATTTTAGGCTGTTACATCGAAAAAAATGCTCTCAGTTAAAGCTAATTGTAAATGCTGCTATTGGGAAGGAAAAAGGTGATCAGGTTATATCTTCTTAACACTATGTTAACTTTTCACAAAGAAATATGGAGCCAAAGGCACAACTTGAAATGTTTTTCTGTTTCCTTTCTTGCTGTCTTTAATTTGTGCTTCTGATTTAAAATCTGTTATTTTCTTGAAATTTTATATAACACAACATCCCAGCTAAAGTAGTCCCAAGACAAAATCTGATGACAAAACTTTTTATTCTAAATTCAAGTGATTCTTTGTTTCCTTTTTTCAATTTTTATTTTTAGTATGTATTTACAGTAAATAATGATTACATTCCCTGTGCAGAGTTAGTTCATGTGCATAACACAACTTATTCCTTCCCCCTCTGCCCAACTTTTTTTCTCTTTCCCTTATTCTAATGATCTATCTTCCATTTTCTTATTGATTTTATTATGTCTTATGTACATTTTGTCTGATTTATTTCAGTTAATATTATGATCTCAAGGTGCATCCATTTCCCTACAAATGACTCATTTATCCTTCTTTATGGGAGAGTAGTACTCCTTTGTATACAAGTACCACACTTATCCATTCATCTGTAGATAGACATAGAAGCCATTTGCAAGATTTGGGAAGAAGGATAACACATATCTTGTAATAATGTTTCCTCTTTCTTAAAAAATTACATTTGCCTTATTCATATGCACTACAGCTTTATGTATGTCTTATTGTTTAACTCCAAAGAATTTAGAAAAACTACAATATGTTTAGTTAATTGTAACTCTGTATATAATATATATATATATAACTGAACACACACACACACACACACACATACATACACACATATGTCAGCATTCCATTAACAGAAATGCTTAACTGACAACTCTTTAATTGACAGTGTTATTAATGTCTTCAAAGATGTGAAAAAAAAAGTGCTTCTATAAGCAACCAAAAAATAATTATGGGCTGGGGATTTAGCTCAGTGGCCTAAACGCCTGCCTGGCAAGTGTGAGGTCATGAGTTCGAACCCTGATGCTGCAAAAAAAAAAAAATTAGCTTGCAGTGTTCTGTTCTGAAATGCTATATTATGTTTGACTCTATTCTGTTTTCTTTTGCTTTGTTTTGTCTTGTTTTGTTTTGTTCTGTTCTCTTTAAAATAAAAAAAATTATATTTGGCACTGTTTCAACATTAGTTATCTTTTGCTGGGGATATAGATAGCTCAGTAGCACAGTGCCTGCCTAGCAAGCACAAGGTCCTGAGTTCCATTCCTGATACAAAAAAAAAAAATCAGTTATCTTTTGTATTTTTAGTTATTTAAGGTTCATAATCTACATGCACCATAAGTGGGAAAACTCTTAGCAAGAATACTTGGAATGCTTCATTTTCCTTTGAGACTGAAAACCTTGCATAACGTATTACAATGTATATTTGATCACCCCCTAAATTTGTTGTATATACTAACTGGGGAAATAACTTTTTTTTTTTCTTTTTTTTTTTGATACTGGTAGGTGCCTATGCTGCTGAGCTACATCCCCAGCCCCTCCACCCTTTTTTTAGCTAGCTAAAAGCAGTTCAAATGTAAGGTGGCTTCATTAGAATATCATTGGGCAATAAACTGATTTTTGCCAGTGGAGCCCCCATCCCCACTTGTTCAAGTGCAATCACGTTTGATATTGGGCTTTGCGCACTCATCCTGATGATAATCCAGGCGAAGTAAAGCTTTGTATTCACAGTGAGTCCCACAGCTCTATGCCTCTTCTACACATGCAAGCGCACAGGTGAAAGGTAAAGCTTTTACATTTGCAAATTATCTGGCCAAGATCCGACCTGTAGCTTTTTTATCATTTACTTATGTCTAATGGAAAATCAATTCGTGTGACTAGCTCTTACGGTGTACTTAATGGTATTGCTTTGATTCGAATATTCTTTCTGCTCACAAATGTTAACTCACTGCAAAAAAGTGAGTTCCCAATATTCCCATCGGCATACTCTCTTTATCAAAAAGCAAAGGTGAAATCATTTCTCAGCCCCGCGGCAGGTGCTACAAACCACCGTGTTACTCACAGTGCAGAGCAGTGGTGCCATGGATGGGTGTCCAAGGCTCCACAACTCATCAGTGCTTCTCTGTGGAGGTCAATGCCACTTACTCAGAGCCTTGTCTATATTGTAGGGTTCGTGAGCTTGGAGAAACCTGTGACCCTGATTCCTAAATATTTGACGAAACAATTCTGGGACCCAAATATGTCATCTTATGTTCAATGCCATTTTTCTTCTGTTCTCTTTTGGTTGACATACGTTTCGACTCTGTGCCAACTTTTTCCTTTCTCTATCTGGATGGATTTTCTCCTCAAAGCATTTTGTTGCAGTTACGTAAATAATCAGTTGCTTGATAGGAAGCACCAGTACAAAGAACATACAAATTTAAAATTCTTGCATGGTTTATTCTGCATTTTACAAGTAGTGACTTATACAAGTAGTGACTTTGAGAACCCCATGGGGCCAATTTTGTACCATTCTGGCAAATCCTAAAAGAAGCAACCTAAATAGTGTCCTTTCATTGAACTGTTTAGATTGAGAAAGTTTGATCGTTTCCAGTAATTGTGCATCTTCAATTGTGTTTTCCTATTTTATAAACAGAGTTCCCTCATAGCTCCTCCATGTACATTAACACTACTGTGGGTACTCATTTTGCTGTAGCAGGGAAATGAGTTGGTCAGTGTACCGTGGAGTAGTGCAGGGCACAGAGCTGTTCTGACAAGGAAAATGGAATCCTAAGAAGTAATGAAAAGATTCTAACATTAACAATCCATAGATAATCCAGACTCTTCAAACTTCCTTTTAAAAATGTCTTTTTCTTTGTTTTCCCTAAGATTTATTTAAACAAGATAAAAATATTGTATGCTTGTACTTACATGTGGACTCTGAAGAAGTTGAACCCACAAAAACAGAGAGAAGGATAATGCTTGCCAACATCTAGGAGCTGGAGGTAATGCGGGTATTTTGGGCAAAGGATATAAAATTTCATTATAAAATGAATAAGTTAATTCAGCCCCGTAAAGGGAACACTCACTAAGGCTCTAACCAAATGAGAGCAGCTAAAAACTTACCTCAGTAGATGGATACCATGAGAGAATTCTTCTGCCAACCTCACTTGCAGGTGGGTCTTTTGAAATGGTGGACAGGTTGTCTCATTCCAGCACTTTTCAGAAAGACAGACCTGCTTTGTAAATAAGAATGGAGCCCAAAGGAATCAGAAAAAAATGTCATTTTATTGAAGTAAGCTATGCTTTCTTGATGGTTGTCCTACCTATTGTGTTTTTTTCCTTACTAGAATAAAGTAACTGACTATAAATATGAATATTACTGATTATTTATCTTTACACTCTTTTACTTGTCACAGTTGAATTTAATTTTGTACAAACTAATTTTTATAAATAGGGGTTGGTTTAGTCACATGCAGGAAAGTGTGTCATGATTTTTTTCTTTTTTTATGTTAGAGGGAATGACGGGGGCAGAAGGATGCCAAGAGGTACCCAGAAAACAAACACTTTCTAAAGACAACTACCTCCCCACAGACATGTAGACAAAAATAAAATTCAGACTTGTCTTATGTCTGGGCCAGGCTAGTTACTCTGCAGATCAACTTCATCTTGTACCTTGGATTAATTTTGTAGAGTTGATTGAAAAAGGAGGTGGTTTTAATATTATGCAGATAATGTAGGGACCATGGTGCATGATATTAAACACCTTGCTTTTGAAAGAGAAATTTGTTCTCAGTGTTAATGGCTGAGCTTCTATAGTCACAGATTTAACTCTTTGCTGTTAGTAAGAGGTCAGGGATTCAGACACTTGAGTAGGGACTCTCCCCTCCCCTCCCAGGTAGGTGAAGCAGAAACCAGTCCCTCCATGGGGCAGGTCATGTGGACTGCAAGAGGGATCAGGCCCTGTTACATGGGCCACAAGTCAATGCTTTATGCTGCCGGTGGGACCAAACCAAAGCTGAACTCTGGTACGGAAGCTTGCACCTGATGACAGAGTGAAAGGCCACTGGTATCTGGCCTGACCAAATGAATAGTGAGATGACATGGAGTTTTAAACTGGACACTTAAAAAGGAGGTGATCCCACATTGCCAGTGTAATTTTCTGATTATTTCCCTTGTATTCAAAAAGATTTACTACCCTAAAGCCTAGTTAAAATAATCTTCAGGTGATGACAGCATAGCATATATTCAGGCAAATCATTCCTTGTCATAGGAAAATGATCCATATTACTGGAGAACTATTTCTCCACTTGGGCCTCCCATGCAGAGATTATGGCCTTCCTAAAAGTGCCCAAACAGCTTCAGTTAAAGCTTAAACTATTTCGTGGTTGAAAATATGCTGTTAAATATCCAACAGAACGTTTTTTTATCTTTTAGTTAATATGTAGAATATGGTTCTCCTTGCAATATAAAATTGAAGCCATCTAATGATCTCTTTTGAATTTTTTGCTTGTTTTATTTTTTGTCAACTATTAAAAATAAGCAAGATACATTTTTGTACTAGTAATTGTTAAGTCACACAGCAGGCATTTTTCTGATTTATGGGAATAATGCTCACAAGAAAATGATCGCCTGTGTATAAGTGATTGAGATGCTCTCTCCTTCACTCTCTCCTCCCCTAAGATGAAGGATGCTGGTGAAGGATAAAAAAGAAGGAAAAGGAAGAAAAAGCCAATTTATCAAAATGAAATCTTATTGAGAACTAGTAATCTGCAGACTTGTAGCACCTAGTTCTTTGCACCCAGACTGAGACTTTAATAAGCAAGATTCTATATTGTTATAGTATCCCAGAGATCAGATACCTGAGTTATTTGCCATAGAGATCTTTTGGGTATACAAGCATAACTTCGCATGGCTCTTAACTGGTCCTAAGCAACCGCTAATCTTTGGTCTCCATAGATTTGCATATTCTTGACATTTCATATGAAAGACGTATAAAATTTTTTTTTGTAACCAACATTTTCACTTGCTATAATGTTTTCAAGGTTCATCCATATTTTAGCAGGAGTGACACTTAATTTCTTTTTATGGCTAAATAATATTCCACTGTTCGCCAATACTATATTTTCTTTATTTATTCAGCACTTACAGATGTGACTGTTTCTACTTTTTGGATGTTATGCTTAATACTACTGCAAACACTTGTGCCCAAGTTTTTGTGTGGAAATACACATCATTTACAGTGAGTTTTTAGAACAGATTGTAACTTTTTCTGCCCCACAAAAATCCTGCTAACCTATGAGTAATAGTGAATTCTATGAGAACGCCTTAAGGTTAAACATTTGAGTAATTCTAGTTCAACTCCTTTGCTTTTTATATTAGAAAACTGGGTCCTTTCCCACGAAGTTAGTAAATTTCTCAAAGTACTTCATCCATTTAGTGCCAACAATTCAACTAAAATCTTCTTGAAATCAAGTTCAACATTCTTCCTTCTGTGCATTGTGGAACTAAACTGGGTGCACTGAACTGAACTAGGATCAGTGAGCTCAGCTGGGAACGTAAGTCTCACAACTATTAATTTTTAGAAAAGAAATTTGTTTTATAAATAATCAATATAAAATTAAACTTTTAAGTTCCATATTTGATACTTCAAAAAGAATGTGTGTATGTGGCATTGTCTGTATTTGTGTGCATGCAACATTTTAATGGTGACTCTCTATGATTTATACTTGAGTTTTAATTTGCATGGATTTAATCTAACAACACATATTTGTTAAACATAAATTATGAATTTAACGTGAGATACTTCGTAATGCACAGGAAACTACAATTGTATTAAGGAATCATAATGCCACAATTATTCACAAATAAGGAAGCAGATGTGGTCAAATTGCATGGGTTATACAGCATATTTCAGGGTCGAATACATCATAATATACAAATTTAATTACTAAATGTAGATTTTCTATCATGATTTTATAGCAACTAATTAGAAATATAATTTTAAAATACTCTATTTCTTTTAGTATATGTTTTATTTTCTCTGAGAAAGCTAAATATATAGCTATACATTGTCCCTTACAGCTATAAATTTTATGGTTCAAATGGCAACATGAGTTATTTTGAGCCATGCAAAAATACATAATGACATATATAATTGTGTAGATGCTAAATATATCAATATGTGAGTGGAAGGGATAGTCACAATGAGGAAAGAACTCTAGAAGGAGCCAGATCTTTGAGCTCTGTCCTGCAATTGAAGACTTTTGTGACTTTCTTGATTTGCATTTCCTTAGATCAAAATTATCCCAAATACCCCATCTTGCTGAGATGCAGTGAGATAATGACTCTTGCACTTTTGGGTACACTGACAAAAGTCTCCCACTGATTAGGGAAATATGGAGAGATCCTGATCTGGACAAGGCTAGCATCCTTTAAGAATGCCATTAACAGGAAGAAAATTACATTTACAGTAAGTAAAACTTTTAACAAAAGTTTGTCTTTATGAAAATAAATTATCAGTAAAATATGAGAATGTTTTTCTACTTAGCAAGGCTGTCATCTTCCAGAAATGACAGTGAGCTGCTAGCTTGAGCAAGAAAAGAATGGTTGAAGTAGGTGTTGCCCTACTGTAATTTTAGCTTCAGTTTAGCTAGGTAGGGTTATGTGGGTCCTGTTCACTGCAAACTCCACGAACACAGCTGACCTCTTTTTTCTCCTCCTTCAGAGCTATTTCCTCTTTAAAGGAAATTTGTATTCACTGTTGCTGCCAGGCAACAACGGTTTGCAGCAATACTACTAAGATTAATATAGTATTTAAGATCTACTAGCATCATCATCAACAAAAATAGAAATATTTCTCCCAATAAAAGTCCACACCATACCAGCGCCTACAGGCCCACATAGTGGACCTCCAAAATTTGTATTACATTCCTAGAGCACCCGTGAATTGGGAAAAACAGAATTTCAGATATGGTCAGAAAAGTGCCTAAGAATACCTATTTTTATAGTTAAAACCCTAAATATTCTGCGTTCCCCCACAGTTATGTAATGTAACATAAACTAATGTATTAATAAAGTCTTAGAAGGCCCTGGGCATGTTGGTGACATCTTGGGGATCTTAGACCTTTACCGACAATAAAATAGAGAACAATGGAGATAGCTGCACATGGTACAGCAACATGTTATGATGCGGGAATGTTGGTGCACCTGCTGGAGATAGATGGGTTATAGGGCCGCAGCCAGTCAGCAGCAAGGAGAACAAAATGATGTTCTCAGATTAGCTGCTTGCCAACCTCTTGCCAAAAAGCAATTGGAGAATATTTGCAATTTCACAAAACTGCAAGAGGTTTCAGTGACTAATTATTGATTAGGTTCTAAGGAAAAATCTTGAAAATCTTAAACTCTGAATCCTGGCTTCAAGGGGGTATACTGTATTCCACTGTGGATGGAAAACTTCTAGTTATGGGAACAGAATGGTATGTATATTCTAGCCTGTAAAGATATGGATTTCTGTTAGGGTCAGTTGTCACTCCTTAGACATAATTGCCCATGAATACTATTCCCAGCTTTCCCTCTGTCTGCTGGCTCTGGCTGGGGCTCAGGCTAGCAGGCTGAAGTCAAAGTGACATTCAGAAGCCAACGTGAGCCTCTGTGCAGAGTGGCTACAGAGGAAGTGGTGAAAGCTTTGACTGGAACTGGTGACTGTTGAGACCAGAGGATGGACCCAATGATCAGATGAGAGTGAAGTAGTTCTGGGGCTCTGAAGAGCTAAGAATATAGCTTCAATGGTAAGCTCCTTGGGCTGTGTGTGGTGACAAAGACCATGGTGCATCCATGTAGGAGCAGGGCAGATCCAGGGCTTTGGAATCCCTAGGTAGATGTTCTCAGGGCCAAAGGAAGAAGCAACTCCAAAGATCTGCTGTTCCCTCACTTTCCTGACAGCACCTACTATGTTTTAATAGGTGAAACCTAAAAAGATTAGTTAAAAGAATAAAACAGTAGATGATTGAGTATAAATAGGTAAATACTTGACTCAGGCTCAGATTAGGAAGCCCTTTTATCCTTAGCCCTTACTGCTTCCCCATCTTTCTCTTTTCTAGGAACCATAAATGTTGAAGACATCTGCGTGTAACACAGACTGCCTGAGCATTTCACTACACACAGTCTGCCAAGATTAGATAAATAGGAACATGGAGACTCAGGCTTGCTGTTGGCACATTGTCCAGTTCTTATCTTGGCAGGGATGATTTTGTTTTGGTTCATGTATTGGACTTTTAGTGTTCATTTCTATTTTGCTATTCACTATCTTATCCTTTTTGGAGTCATAACTTATAAGAACTTATTTATATTATTTCAATAAAACCAATTTTTTATTCTCATATTTAGTTTATTATCCAAAAATTTTAGGAGTTATTAATCTTGCTTTTTTGCCTTTTGGAATTTTCCTGACCCAGTGGGTATCACCTCTGTCCCTTGCTGTGTTACATAGGTGGAATTTAGGTTCAGCGGTTACAGGTTTGGGGTGCTATTTCTGCAGGCCACTGGTCTTTACATCAGACCTTTGGATACTTGTTTAAGACTGAAAGCATGTTGCAATGCTATGAATAGATTCCACTCTATTTCACTGAATTCTAAAAACATTTAAAACGAGTACCTTATAGAGACTTTATCTTTTTTTCTCTGTTTCCATTATCAATGTGACAAAACAGATCTTTTAAAAACTTTTCAAGATAGAAAAAGTTTTTCTTTGGCTTCCCGCTAATTTCTGACTTTTACAGACATATTTCAAAGTCCAATCAAATCTGTTAAATTGTCAGAATTAATTGCTGACTCAATACAAATTAAATGCAATGTATACCTCACATTGTCACAGTGCCTCACTCAGCCTATGTATCAATTTGGGTATGCTGGGCACCTAGATCCCTGGTTAATCATTATTCTGGATGTTTCTGGGTCATTTGTATGACATTAGCATCTAAATCAGTGAAGTTTGAGTAAAGCAGTTTATTCTCCATAATGTGGAGGAGCCTTATCCAATCAGGTGACAGTCTCAATGGAAAGATGGACCTCCCCCAACTGGGAAGGTGTTTTGGCAGCACTCTGCCTGCAGTCCAAAAGTGCAGCATCAGCTCTTCCCTAAGTCTCCAGCTTTCTATCCAGTCCTGCAGATTTTAGAACTGCCAGCCACTGTAAGCACATAAGCCAGCTCCTTAAAATCAGTGTCAGTCTTTCTCTCTCTTTAAGTATGTGGATATGTGTGGAGATAGGAGTGTAGGTATAGGGATGGATGGATAGATACGTGGATGGATGGATGGATGGATGGATGGATGGATGGATGGATGAATGGAAAGATACATAGATAAAAAGATATACACAAAGGCAACTTATTGGTTCTATGTCTCTGGACAACTCTGGTTGTTTCTTAGTGATGGGTGATGTTTCTTACCAGTTGGAAAATATTATGCTGTTCCTTTGACTCTGTCAGGATGTTTGTTGAAAAAAAGACTTCTTTTTTTCTCAATTGTATTACCTTTCTGGTTCTTGCACCACCCCCTCTTCAGGTGTTTTTTTTTTTTTTTTTTGG
>RJWT010028320.1:0-15229 GCA_004365215.1 Cuniculus paca | reverse complement strand
TAAAAACTCATCTTTAATGATCATGGCAAAGTAACTCAAGTTTACTTGGTTTCTCTTTTCTTTCTTCTCACATTATCTAAATTTAAATAAGAGAAGTCTCCTTGTAGCTGGTTAAGGAAACGTATAGGGTTAATATCTGCTCATTTCCAAGTGATAATAGCAAAGGAGAAGGAAGGCAGAGATAAAGAGGATTTAAATATAGCCCCATGAACCAGAATCTCCTCTAAAATCTTAAGTCATTATCTAATAGTTCAGTGTTTAGCGATAAGATGAGTACAATTTTCTGAGCACTTCTCACAGTGGAGGGCCTTTAGAACACAAAATGAAAGTCGTGCTCATGAATTATTACATTGTCTCATATAAACAGATAATAGGTTTGATCAGGATGTAAATCCGGGTCTTCTAGTCCCAGGGGTTCCCAAACACTTAGATCTCGTACTAGAATATAAAAAGCTACTAAAAATTGGTTTTATGATTTAAAAAATGTTTTTGGAAAGTGTGTGGGGTGGGGTAGATATAAATTTTGGCAATTAAACCAGCTGGATCAAATGTTGAATGATATGTATGAAATATTCTGAAGTTATATAATCTCAAAGAGTCTAATTAAATTTTCTGTAAGACTGTTTTAGGTGAGGATGAGAAAGAGAAGAGGAAAGAGACTAGATCATGAAAGAAAAAGTTTAGAAAAACAGAGATGAGAGGAAGACAAACAGCTATGAACAACTGAATTTCTCTTTAAGTGTCATCGCTTATTGTTACTTACTTATGACCTTGTCTTAATGAGAAAAGCGATCTTTGAATGCTCAGAAATGTAATTAATTAGCAAAACAGGTTTTATGTAAATATGTAGTGATTGTAAATCATACTTGTGCCAAAATATTCATTTATCTGAAATTCAGATTTAACTGGGCATCCTGTATTTTTATTTGCTAAGTCTCATGCTCACTCTGGCAGCACGTATGTCTGCTAAGTCTGTCAACCCTCCGTGTGAGTTCATGGATGGTGCTCACCATGGTCTTCCTCTCCATCTCTGGTCATATTTCTTAATCTCTGCTTTCCTAGAGACTACTTAAAGATGTCACCCCAGCAATTGCTGCTGGGAATCACGATGACACAGAGTGTTGTATGCTCAGTGTGTGGTTTTTGATCTTCCCAAATAGCCAAACTCACCTTCTGCACTATCATTCACATGCTGTCATCGTGGACATTAACTGAGCTCCTTGTGCTTCTATGTGTACTGTTGAATGGCTCCTTTTTCTAGAACACTCACAAACCAGTTTGTAGTTCCAGGCAGAGTTATGCAGGTGCTCCTTCTTCCTTGTCTGTCACCTCTGGTACTGACAGTTCCCTCCATAAGGCCTTTCTCCGCCAGTGCTGCTCCTATCTGACAAATAGCCCTGTGCTCAACTCTTCTACTCATTCAGATGTGCTCAGATTTGTGTGAATAAGCTTATGCTTTTGAGCCTCCTCTATCCCTTCCTCTTTCCTCAAATCCTATATTCCTACCTTACAAGTTCCCTATTAGGCTGCCATGCAGATATAAAGCTAACTTGGTAACTTTAAGAATTGTAATGACTTGAAGCAGCTTTTCTTATTTGATTATTGTTGGTCTGAAATCTTCCAGTAACAAGACACCCACTGACATCTTAGTTATCATATAACAATTATATTTTTATAAGTTAAAATGTGACTATGAAAGAAATGTCACTATGTTAACTACATCTCTTATGGATAGAAGATGTTTTGCCCTTTGTAATGCAGTAACAGTTATCACATACTCTGAGATGTGGCCAATGTGGCCATATGGGGGCCATATGGGGGTTATACCATCCTAGAGAGCATTAGGAAGTGATTAGTTTCATCAAAATCACCTGTGTGTACTGGCCGATCCAGTGGGATGGATGATGAATTAACTTGTTGATCTCTCCCTTTCCCTTCTTGAGCAAATTCCAACACCACGATTTGTAGACTGCTGCCCTTTGAATGCGCTGTTTGATGATTTGATACCAGAAGAATTTATAGTGTAGTCTTATGAAATATTAAGCCATGGTTCTCTAACACTTTCTTTATAAAGATAGCACAGTCTTCTGCTGGGAGAAGAACAGAGTGGTTTTCTCCCAAGGCTCCAGGCAGTAAATCTGCATTGCTGGTTTATGATTCCATGTTAGCATCATCAATTGGCATGTTTTTTTATTAATGCTAAGAGACAGGGACTGGTCTTCAAGCATGAGCCCTGACTTTGTGCTCTTGTGTAACCAACAGCTGCATCTGCAAACCTGATACATATGGACCCCAGTGTGGGTTCAGATATAATGACTGTGAGGGTGGCTCTAAAGAACTCTGTGTCCATGGTGTCTGTGAGGATTTAGAACGACAGCAAGCTGGAACGGTGAGTCCCCTCCCTGAAGTGACTCCTTGTGGGAGCCTCGGTGGTTGGTTGTCCCTCCTACACTGAGTGTGTAAAAGCAATGTCCCATGGAGCTGCACATAATGGCACTTCCTGACCTTACCAGGGGACAGGCAAGGAGGGAAGATGAAATACGCAGAACTATTTTACATAACTTAGCCCTAAGATTAACTTATATAAAACAGTAACATTTTTATTATTCCTGCCTGAATCAATCTTTGAGACATGACCTTCTCTTGGCCTTACAAGTTTCAACAGTGACAAGTCATGAAAACACAAAAGGCTCAGTCTTGTTGGCAACCTGCAATTTTGGGTCTGGAGTTTCCTGGCCCTGAGCCCCTGTGAGTGCTGCAGACTCCATGGTGACTGTGGACTCTCTGGTGCCCCTCCGTGCTCTTTGCCTCTTGACCTTCAAGGTCACCCAGTCCAGGCCACTTCGGTTCTTCATCAAAAGTTTAGTTCTTTATTTTTAGTTCTTTCTCGCTATTTTTTTCTACTAGTAAGATGGAAAATGGTTCATTCCCATGGTGGAGTGGGAGGTAGGATAGGGGGCCAGTAGGTGGGGAAAGAGGGACTTTTAGAAAGAAACCAACAATTGATTTTCTAAAGTCTGTGCCTTCATGGGTGTTTTTCCCTCTTAAAAACATAGCAGGCTGAGCTGATTCATTTTAATTATATTGACTTAAAGCTCTTGATTGCTGCTGCTCTTTCCCTGTTATCTTTGGGATAAATTATAGGATTCTCTTACTCTGAAAAAAAAGATGTTTACCTTTTTCATGGTCTAGTCTAAATGCTTAAATCAGATGGGAAGAAAGAGGGAGCCTCTCAATTGGCCTGATGGAAATGAATGTTAGATAATAAATAGTTCAGGACTCGGTGCGACTTTGAAAGCCTTTGCTTGCTCCTTTACTTGATTGTCTTCATTTATGTCGTTATCACCCTACCAGCGCAATTACACATGCATCTGCGAAGCTGGGTGGACATCCTCGCCGAACAACCCCGCCTGCACGGTAGATCAAGATGAGTGCAGCCTCCCATCCTCTTGTTCGGCACTTGTGCAATGTTTCAATACTCCAGGTTCTTTCTACTGCGGGCCCTGTCCAAAAGGTACATTCTCAGGGCTGGGTGCTAGAACCAATTTCCTTCTACTACTGAGATAGGAAGGATAAGAAGACTATGTAGGAGGTGTCCTAATTCACTAACATCTGGCCAACATCATCTTATTGCTATAACAATTTCACAGAATTGGGAGACTTATCCAAAACTGTGCTAGAGTCAAAGTGTAGAGCATGATTAGTCATATAGTGTGCAAGGTCTAACCACGTATTGCTGCAGCCATCAATTTACTAGACTTGTAGTCAAAAAATATGTACTCTAGTATTACCTTTCAGATTAACCAGAGACTTGCAAATTTGCATAAATGTTTGATCCATTTGTGTTTCCACTACAGTTCAGTAGTTCTCGCCTATGCATGTCCCTTGCGAACCCTGAAGCCTTGCTATGAATTGGGATATCCAAGTCAATAACAGTCCCACCATTACCTTTTCCTATGCTCATACAAGCATAGAGAAACAGATGCAGGTTTTTAAGTAACTCTTTCTCCAAGGTGGGAGCATGACCCTAGCTCTGCATTTTATTCTAAAAATTTGTTACCTTCAATTATAATATCTATGGGAAGATTCTTTTGATATGTTTGTGCCCATGGGTGACAAGCAGATATATGCATTATTAAAATTGTTTTTAGTATTCAGTGTTATAAATGAATATAAGGCATTAACCTATGTGTTGCCAAACAGCCCTGTCTGCATTTTTTCCTATTAAACAATACTGTAATAGGCATCTTCTTTTTTTATTTTTTTAAAAAACAAAAGACAGAAATGATATAGAATTTTAAAAAATAGGAAATTGACACTAGTTAATATATTGTATATCATTATTTTAGAAGTAGTTGTTCAGGTTGCAAGATTTAGGCATAAAAAAATGATCAAACTATCAAGCAATTGAAAGCACAAACTGTTCTTTTTGATGAACTTATAGAGATTAATGGTATAGTTATCTATCTTGTACATATGTACATACACACATATATATATACCCATATACATATAATCTTTTCCATTCTTCCTTTTCTCCTTTCCCCTATCCCAGTTGTTCTTTCCTTTTGAGTACTTTCTTTCCTTTTCATTTTCACAATATCTATTGTACATTTTGGATCTTACTGCTCTTTTTTTTGTTTGTTTCTTTTGTACACCAGGGAGACAATACAGTATTTACACATGTGAGTTTGATTTATTTCACTTATGAGTATGGTCTCAAGTTGCATCTATTTGGCTATAAAAGCCTCAAGTTTATCCTTCTTTATAGCTGAGTAATACTCCATTGTATAAAAATACCATATCTTTTTTATTCATTGTTGATGGGCATTTGGGTTGTTTCCAAGATTTAGCTGTTACAAATTTTGCCGCTAAGGGTGCACATATATCACTGTGGCATGATGTTTTCAATTCTTCTTGGAATTTTTTTTTCAATTCTTCTTGGAACAGCTGGATTGAATGGGACCTCCAATCCTAGTTTTTGAGGAATCTCCACACTGATTTCCACAGTGGTTGTCCCAGTCTACATTCCTACCAACAATGGAAAAGCGTTCCTTTTTCCCTATGGCCCTGCCAACATTTATTATTGGTTGATTTCTTGAGGGCAGCCATTCTTTCTGGAGTGAGATGGAATCTCTATGTTGTTTTAATTTGCATTTCTTGAATGACCAGTGATGTTGAACATTTCTTCATGTATTTATTTGTCATTTGTATTTCTTCATCCAAGAAGTGTGTGTTCACTTCAGATGCCCATTTTTGGATTGAGTCTTTGTGTTTGGGGCGATTCTGATTTTTTTCAGTTCTTTCTTTCTTTTTTTTCTTTTCTTTTTTTTCAGTTCTTTCTTATCTACATTTTAATATGCTTGTAGTTTTATCACCATAGAATAAGTTTCAAACATGAAATTAACTGTCAACAAGTGTGTATTTTAAAAAATGTTGATGACTACTGCTGGATATTTTTCTAAATTGGTTATATTAATACAACATCCAACTAACTATATAAAAGTATACCATTTGCCTACTGCTTCATCAGAATTGGTTTCTAAGAATTTAAAACGATATTTTGGCAATGTGTCAGTATATCTCATTTTAATCTATAGTTTATTTTAATAAAGCAGGTGTTTTTCATGTTTCAACTTTTTCCTTTGTTGATTTGTTTATAGAGCTAACCTTTCAAATCTTCCTGTTTTTTAGGCTGGCACGGAAATGGATATGTTTGCGAAGACATCGATGAATGCGAGATAAATAATGGTGGCTGTTCCATGACTCCGCTTGTTAGGTGTGTGAACACACCTGGATCTTTTACCTGTGAGGACTGTCCACCAGGTATTTTTCCAGATTTCCCAATCTCATTAACTGCAAAAACATGCCTTTGAATACTATCTTGTGTTCCATTTTAAATGTGATTTTTATCTAAGAAAAGAAGCTGACTAGTACAGACTGCTTCAGTTAACTTGAACATTCAACACTAGTTCAATTATAGTAGGAGAAAGAAATTAGGAACACTGTTAATATTAGTAGAAACCAAGCCATTGCAAACTGTGAAACTGCCACTGAGATCAAGTAGGATTGAGAAAGTTTTCTGGGTTCATATCAGGTCTACTGTGCTATTGTTCACATGTATAATCTATTAATATGACATACTCAGGTTTAACATATAAGTTTTACTAAAATCAGGCATATAATACATGTTGGTTTTCTTTTTCTTTTGGAAAGAAGTCATCACTGCTATTCTCTAATGTAAATCAAATTAGTATCCAAGAAATTCAGAGAGTTCTAAGAGTTAACAGAAATCTTATAAGTTTTAATGTTATGAAGCAACAGTACTATGGACTTCTATAATAATTTACCCCTAAAAATATTAGAATCATAGAAATTGGGCTAGGGATGTAGCTCAGCAGCACAGCACCTGCCTAACAAGCATGAGACTCTGAGTTCAATTCTTGGTACCCCCCAAACCCCCAAAAAAGAATCATGGAAATGATGTCAACTTTTATGTTTTATGTTGACCCTTTCTATCAGTGCTTTTACATACATTTTCTTAATAGGAGCACACCAGAACATTATATATGAAGTCAGGTTTCTAACTCTTGTTCCCCTTCTCAAGTATAGATTTTATTTGTTTATGACAGGATATTTTCTTGCACCTTTTGTTTTATTACAGAGCATCTCTGGTTGGTTTACCTCATGATATCTGATTCTTGGATTAGTATTGTCCTCCTCCCGTATTCTTGACGTTATTTGTCACTCCCCTTCTTTCTCCGACCAGGGTACCAGGGTGACGGAAAAGTGTGCACGGTCATAGACATCTGCTCCATCAATAATGGAGGCTGCCACTCCCATGCAACATGCTTCTCGTCTCAAGGTAACTTCACCTCTCTCTTGGCTTTAGGTATTTTCTTGCAACACTTTAAAGCAATTCAGGGCTTCACAAATGAAATCTTCTGTCCTCAAAATTCTTACTTTGATCATCAAACCAAAAATTAATTCTTGTTATAAAACTATACACTGTTTTTAAAAAATGCAACAAGGTATGCTCTTTAGCAATCTGCTCTAATTTAGCAATTATTTCCCAAAGTAATTATGCCAGCCAATTACTTCAGGCCTATATTCCAAGTGAGGGCAAAAGAAGGAAGGGGAAAATGCCATAGCCCTTTAAGGACTCTTCCATTTCTATGCCATTGGTTGGAATTGAGCCACAAGGCCAAATCAATGGGAAAGGGAGACTCAGAAGTATAGTCTGTGTTTCAGACATCAGGAATCCACCAAAATATAGAGCTCACTACTAAACCAGGGGAAAATGGATCTAGAGTAATCCAGTGTCTACAGTATTGCTTAGAAAAGGGGTCACCTCCTATAATTTAGCTCAATATTTCTCTGAGAAATGTTAACTCATTGTATACACTCACCATTGATTTATGAAAATATGTATTTACTTTGGATAGTAGGTTATTTTTCATTTGAGTCCATTTCATAGACAAAAATTAATTTCCCATTATTTTAATCTATCCTTTTAGATTACTAATATTTTTCATGTATTTACTAGCTAGCTATTTTACTATTTCTTTATATCCTCTGTTTATTTGTTTTCTTACTGATTTGTAAGATTTCATTATGTCTAAAGACATTATCACATTATCTGTTTTATGTTTTGCAAACACTGTTTATCAAGGCATTTTGCTGTTCTCTTAATTGCATAGTGATATTTTCTTTTTAAAAGTTTGAAATTTTATGTAATTTAAAAATCTTTTGCTATTACTGCCCTTAGAACATATTTAGTGGTGCCTTTTCTACTGAGCTCTTTAAACATAGTCAAGTATATGTTCTTTTATATTTTTATTATATATGACCTTTAAACTTTTTAGAATTTATTGTTTATCTTAGGCATCAAATAGAAAACTAGCTTGGTAATTTTGTCCAAATAGATGGAGCTAACTCCATTTATTCAGTAATTTATCATATTTCTTGCTATTTCAAAGTAATACTTTTTTTTCTAATTGTCATGTAAATGCATATGATAGTCAAGAGTATAAATGTGTATATAGGTATATACCTATAGGTGCATAGGATATGCATATACTATGACTAAATCTTTACTGAATAATTAACAGTATATTAAAATGATTAAGAGCATGATTACTTGGGAGAAAATCTGTGCTTTTCCCTTGGCTCCACTACATTCTGATTTAATGTCCTCGGTCAAGATACCTAGTCTCTCTGTACTGCAGTTTCTTTATCTGTGAAATGAATAATAGCAGCTATCTTATAGGGTTCTTGAGAGGATTAAATGAACCCGTGTATGTAAAGTGTTACTTTATGCAAACTTTAAAATATAAAGTAACTTCTTTTTCATATAGAAGACATTGTAAATGACACAATGTAGTCCTTTAGGTACTCTCAAGTTGACCTTATTTACATTAACTTGTAAAACACTATAATGATTTTTTAAATGCAGAAGAAAACTCTGGAGATCTCAATTCTTCTTACTTTAAAATATGGAAAAATAACGATTTTAATATTTTCTTTTTTTATCTTTTTTTTTTTTGTACCGGGGATCGAACTCACAACCTCGTGCTTGCCAGGCAGGTGCTTATGCCGCTGAGCTAAATCCCCAGCCATGATTTTAATATTTTCTCCTCAAACCTTTTGTTGTCTGCCTGTAGGAATAAACAGACTTGAAAACTGGTGAATTATAATTCAGAGAAGAGACCAGAGCCTGAGTTTGGTTGTTGTCTCTGAATTGAGGAGGATGCCTATATTTACACTTCCATTTTTTGTTTCTGAACAGGTGTCTTTCCTCTCTGTACCTGTCTTCCGGGATACACTGGAAATGGTTATGGACCAAATGGATGTGTGCAACTCGGAAATATTTGTTTAAGTCACCCCTGCTTAAATGGACAATGCACAGTGAGTCCTTTGTTCTTCTTGGGGAGACTGAATATTTTAGAATAATTTTTAGTTTCACTTTTCTATGAAAACACATTTTATATGATTCATGAGTTTTAAGAGAATGATTCAAGTTCAAAATAAGACCCTGTGCATAACTCTAAGATAAAAAGGTACATGATAGCTTTAGTTTCCAAGAAAAAAATCAAAAAGCTAATTATTTTCAAATAAATAGGACTACTTATGCTGAACAGCTGTCATTTAAAAATTATAAGTTGGACTACTAAAAAGTACTTAGTATGATTTAGCTCTTTAATATCACTTTATTGCTTGCGTTGATTCCATTTATTGCCTATCTATTTGTTTCACCATGTTACATTTTTTTTTCTCCTTAGGATACAGTCGATGGCTATTTTTGTAAGTGTGATTCAGGTTGGGCTGGTGTCAACTGCACAGAAAACATCAATGAGTGTTTGAGCAACCCCTGTCTGAATGGGGGGACTTGTGTCGATGGCATTAATGCTTTTAGTTGTGAATGCACGAGTTCCTGGACTGGATCTTACTGTCAGGTTCCCCAGCAAGGTACAGTCAGCATTTCTTATGCCCCAGATACAACTTCGAAATATTGCCCTTCGCTGAAGCCTTCTGCAGATTGCCCTACTGAACTTTCTTTTATAGTTGCTCACTGTTGAAAGGGTACAGAATGCATAAGGTAGATATTTACAAATTTCAACTTAAACCAGAAGAATTTTTCTTCAAAAGAATTAAATCAGTATTTGCTATTTTTATTATGTGCTTTCTAAATCTAAAATATGCTAAGGTGTTTTCTAAGGGGACATTTTTTTGTACCGCAGCCAGTTTCCCTAGAATACCCTATGTAATCATGTCACTCTTATCCTGGAGTGTATGCTGGTTCATTATTGTGTGTCACATACAGACCGGAATTGTTTTTCAGTTACCTTTTATACCCAACCATTACTCTATCCATCTAACCTGATTTCTCATTAGTCCTCTAGAAATGCTCATTCAAGCCAGACATTTTTCTTCTGTCGCCTGACCCAATGTACCTTCATGAGTATTTCTACTCTCTTAATTGAGGTATTTCTTCCCACAACCTTCCCCAAATTCCTTCCTGATTTCCCATGCAGATGTATTTGTTTCTCAGGAGTATTTTACATTCAACCTCATCCATAAAGTTTTTTATGACCACCCCACCTCTCACTTATTACTCCTGATTCTGAATCAACACATTTCTTGAAATGTTACTGTGTTTAAAATAAACCTATGCTAAACCATGTGGACAATATAGAAACATACAACCGGTCTCTCTTTATTGTATATTTACCCTTAGTTGAGGAGACAAGACTAACACAATGGCAAGTAGCATACAAGAACTAAAGCTAAGAACTAAAGTGTGTGGAGTTAAGTTTCACTGAGTTCTAGAGAATGGAAGCCAAAGAAAGTAACAGTCAAGGGGTGAAATATTAAGTAGACTTTGAGGTGGGATTTGACTCACGGTCACTAGAAAAGGGGTCAGTCAAAAGGGAATGGCAGGCTAGAATTTAGTTTGCCCAGCTTCTTCCACTGACGGAAGCATGGTTCATCATTTGTTCCTTTTCAGCGTGTGGAGGGTCCCTCTCAGGGATGAATGGAACCATCAGCTATATGATCTCTGACGCTGTTTATCTTCATGATATTAACTGCTTTTGGGTTGTCCGAACAGAAGAGGGAAAGGTAAATGTACTAACTCCTGTCCAAATGCACATTTTATTTGAATGTTTGAATATGCAATATCCATATATATTGAATAAGAATGTTTAGTGATCAATCAACTATCATACTTACTAAGTGCCAGGCTTCTGGTTAGACATTTTGTCCTACCTCTCTTTAACTGCATACTAACTCTTTTATATAAGTAATATCTTCATTTTATAAATAAAATAATGAGAACTAAGAGAAATTATGAATAATTTTCTTTTTTTTTAAAAGTACTTAGCATGAGGGGCAGGGATCTAGCTCAGTGGCCTAAGCGCCTGCCTGGCAAGTGTGAGGTCATGAGTTCAATCCCCGGTGCTGCCAAAAAAAAAAAATTGTTCTTTAAAGTATTTAGCATGCAATTGGAATAGTTAAATTTCAAGGAAAAGTTTGATTCAAGACTCCATGGTTGGTTTGGTAATGAATAATTCTCTACACACAGATCAGGCAGTTACAAGTCAGTGGTTAATTTTTTTTTTTTTGTACTGGGGATCAAACTCATGACCTTGTGCTTACCAGGCAGGCGCTTGAGCCACTGAACTAAATCCCCAGCCACAGTGGTTAATTTGTAAGGTGATGTTGTTACTGGGATAGTATTGCTTAAAGATGGTCAGTCATCTTTGGGTTATGTCAATTATTACATAACAATGCTGACTGATATTAGGCTGGCTTTCTTTTCACTTATCCTCTGCTTGCCAGGTACTATGTTCCATGCTTCATGTACATCATTGCATTTTTAACCTTCGTAAGTGCAAAGACAGGGATTGTTATTCTCATTTTACATATGTGGAAACTGAGCCTTACGCAGTTAAGAAATTTGCCCAGGTGCATGTGACAAGGAGTGGCTCAATTCCAGGCCATTTGACTCCAAGGTCTGTAACTCTAAACTGCTACATAAATACCCTTAAAATTTAATCCAAACCTAAGGACTTTAATCACTTAGATTTTGTAAGTATTTGTTTTTCAGTCAACTTCTGGACTCTAAAATGCAGTGATCTATCTGAAGAGATAAGATTTTCCCTTGAAATTCTATTGACTTTTCCCAGCAAACTAGTATTACAACCAACACTGTGTAAGGGTCAGAAAACATTATTTTCCCTTGAGGAAGGAGGGCATTTTGTGGCCTGGTAGCCCACAATAGAGTAAATTCCAAAAGAATTTCCCTGTGGGTATGTTAGGTGAATTTCCTTCCTTCCTTCCATTTAGTTTTTATGAATTCTATTTCCTGACATTGAAAATACTTTTTTTAAAGAAAAAATTTTTATGTGAAAAACTCTAAAAATGTTTATTAGCAATTTATAAGAAAATTTATTCTTTTTTTTATTATATCGTCTTTTCCTTACTACAATGCATATAATATGGTGGGAAATATATACGAATCAGGATAGTTCAATTACTTAACATTATTTGATTTTCATTTAAATTGCTTTTAGCAAGAAAATTATGTATTGATGGGAAACAGATCTTAAAAATACCCTAACGGAATTTCAACAGTATTGTGCAATTCTTTTCAGTAGCAGAATACTGTGGTGATAAATTGTAATAAAAAGTAAATTGAATAATTTTGTTTTGGTTGCTTGTTTAAAATGAAGTTTATCAGTCCAAAATCTTTTAAATTTTATTATTTTATTACTGTATTTAAAAGCTGCACATCCTGACAGTTTACCTCAGATATACGTTTTCATGTTTATTCTCTTATATTTATGTTCTCAGTACTTTTCATACCAATATTACCTTGTTCCCATTCTCTTGATATTGTTCACCCATAGTAATATACAACCCACAAAGATTTGCAGAATGTACACTTGTCTACGCCATGCCTACTCTGCCTACACTAGAGTGTGACAGTCTGAATTAAGCATCTGAGTATCCCACAGGATTGGCATTCCTGAGGGGCAATGGTGAATGTAATTGCATATGACACACATTAGTGAATAGCAGTATTAGCCAGTTAAACTCAATTCACGGTAGATTTTTCAAATGACCAATTTCTATTACTGACTGAGATAGAGTGTCAGCTACACATTTGAAGTGATATTGAAAGATCTGATAACTTCATGAAATCTAGGTAAATCTCCATGAATTTTTGATATATGTTTATACATATGTATGGGGTACAATATGATAATTTGATACATGTATATAATATGAAATGCTCAAATCAAGGTAGTTAACAGTTCCAGCTCATCAAAGAATTTTAAATATATTTTGGTATTGGTTGAAATCTGGTTTTTACAACTTTTTAATAGTGCTGGGGATCTATCATAGGTGATAGAGGGATGAGACAGTGCCTCTATAAATTGCCCAGCTTGGGCAGGGCATTTAGCTCAGTGGTTCAAGTGCTTGCTGGTAAGCATGAGGTTTTTAAGTTCGAATCCCGGTACCAAAAAAAAAAAAAAACTGCCCAGTTCCAACTTTTGATCTGCCTTCTTCAGCCTCCCGGAGTGCTGGGATTAGAGAAATGCACCATCATGCTTGCTGGTCTTAACAATTGTTAACATAAGTCTTATATAGTATGGATAATTGTTGTTTGTATTAGTGAATGAATTAAGATATATAATAGATATGTCACTCTATGTAAATGCTATCTAGTTAGTAGGAGAAATACTTTACAATTAACATGGAAGTGAAAAATAATATACTGTGGTTTTTATATTTTTAGGTCTTGCATATCACATTCACTTTCTTCCAATTAGAATCGGAGAACAATTGCCTACATGAGTTTCTTCAGATTCATGATGGAGATTCCTCTGTAGACTTTCCACTTGGAAGATTCTGTGGCTCCACAGCCCCTCAGGGACTTCGGAGTAGTGACAATGCGCTCTATTTTCATCTCTTTTCTGATCATTTGAGAAGAGGTAAAGGCTTCACAGTACAATGGGAAACACAGCAACCAGGTATGTCTATACTTGGAGAAAAGCCAAGCAAAATTGATCAATATTAGATGACAAGTTTTGGGATCCAAATTTTTTTATAATTTTTATAATTATTTGAAAGCCAAATAAATCTATAGTGAATTAGCTTTTATTTTGTATCCAACAATAACATAATTAGGATGCATTGGAAGGGATTAAAATGTAGGAGTCTTACTGAGTCCTTTATGGAATTACTGAACTGCACTTTCATAAGCTCTGCTTGTTAGTTCACCGCCAAGATGTCATGAGAGTATTGTCCACTTGGTCATATACTGTTCCATATCTTAGTGATGACTTGGAAACTTTTTCTGTGGTGGTTGTTTTGTTTTTGACATTCTACTTTTTAAACTTTTAACTATGAAATTTTTAAACATGCAAAATAGGAGAGAACAGTATGCTGTCTCCCAATTCATTATTCATTTAATTTTATTTTGACTTGGTGGGCCAGGAATTTGGAAAGGGCCCCATATGATTGTTATTGCTTTAAATATGCTAATCGCTTATGATCAGATGTGAGCTGAGAGCATAGGCAAGAAAAGGCTCAAATGGGCTTGACATTCAAGATGGCTCACTAGGGATGGGCATAGGGCAGTAGTAGCATACTTGTCTACCATGTAGGAGGCCCTAGGTTCAATCCCCAGCACTGCGAACAAAACAAAACAAAACAAAACAAAACCCCTTACTCATATGGCTAACAATCAGTACCCCTCTCCCAGTATTGAGGCTTGGATGTTAGGTAACCATTCTATCACTGAACCATACACGCTGCCTGCATACCGGCTTTTAGATGAGAGTTCATCATTCTGTGAATCTGAGTTCCTAAATACTCCTTCTCTAATCAGGTGGTCTTGGAGTAGTGGATATTTCTTTTGTGATAATTGACTTCTTTCAGAGTAAGCAGTATGACAAAGCTAGATGGATACCAATGGACTTTTTGATCTACCCTTGAAAAATCACATTGTGTTACGTTTTCCATATTTAATTGACTGAATTAGTCACAAGCCAACCTAAATCCAAGGGACACAGAACCCCACCTGTCAATGGAAGAAGTGTCAGAATCTCTAAACATTTTTTCTAAACATTTCAAAACCACTGCATCTTTTATCCTTATATAGTCAAGAATTTTCAAAAAATCATAAGTAGGTATTGAATTTTATATGATAGTCTTTCTGAGTCTTTTAGAATGATCATTTGATCATGTTGACATATATTCTGTTATTGTAAATTATATTCATTGATTTTGAATGATTTTCTTTGGTATTGCCATTTGACTTTATTTATTTATTTATTTTTGAAAAGAATACAACCAAACAAAATAAAACAGAGTAAAGTCAATCAAAACAATGAACATGGTACATGACTTTTAAACAGGGTAAAAAGCAATCGATAAGGCTACCATAATGCCTCTTGTTATCTACAATATATCTGCCCATACCATCAGGGAGAAGTGAAATCAAACAAAATACAACAAACTAAAACAGTAGAAACAAAACAAAACAAAGCAAAACAAACAAAGTAGAACAATGTAAGCAATAGAGAAGTTCAAGATACTAGCAAAACAGCATTGGCTACCATAATGTTTGTTATCTTCAGAATAGTTGCCTACACCTTCAGACATATTACAATCAAACCATACAGAATAGAGTAAAATCAATCAAAACAAACAATGAAAG
>RJWT010028319.1:0-15266 GCA_004365215.1 Cuniculus paca | reverse complement strand
TCATGTCGCTCAGAGTTTTATGTCCTTCATCCTTCTTATAATCTTTCTATCATTTTGATAGTTTTTGGAAGGAAGCACAATCACTTATGATTAATATACAACTAGGAAGAGAAGTCCTGTTTATAATTTTAATGAAAACATTCCTGCTTTCTTAAACATGTAAAAAAAAACCCTCCTCTTCTTTATATCGGGGAATACAAAGATCAGGACTTTTATGCATTGTTATTGTGTTTCTAAAATTATAGTATACCATGATTTTCTGCTTACATATCTATTTCATCATTATTGAGTTTTTTTCATCACAAAATGCTGACAGAAGAGAGAGACACAGTGAAGGCAGCTGGGAGAAAACAGATATAGAGCAGTCAATGTTGAAAGAAAGGAACATGTAGCTGCAAAATCATGCTGTTATTCATTATAAGTAAAGAACCCAGCTAGCATTTTGCAGAGTGTTAGAGAGAGAAAAGTCTTTCTGGAAATCAGCTGATTAAGATGGCACTGTGGAGAAGTTCATCATCAGAGACTGAAGACAGTTGTGAATGAGAAAACAGCTTGCTGGAAGAGGCAAGAATGGTGTGGCATTAAAATGGATAAAAAGAATTTAGACCACAGCATGAGTCTCTACTGCCCTTGAAATTCCTGTCTTGGCCGTGCCAATCAAAGATTCCACCACTTTCTCAGGGAAGGAAACTTGAAAATCAGTATGCGGATGTCAATTAATATTAGAATGTGGGTGTACAAGGCTTATAATTTCAGAAAGTCAGGCTTCCCTTTCTTCCATTGGTTTGTCTCCATTATATCTGAACATTTTATATATTATAATACATGTTATAATTTAGACCTGAATCTTCTGCTATTATCAACCAAATTGAAAGAAAATGATGAACACCCTTACATTTAAACATTGTCTTTGCAAATAAGAGTGGAGAAGAGAAAAGCTGGAGCAATTTCTTCCCACATGACCATCTGTCATCTTTCAAATTTATATCGTGGTTCTCAAATCTTGTATCTATATCACTAATCATCTGACACTTCCAGCCATAGATATCTATACTACAGCATAGGAAAAAAATAACAAATAAAATTAATGTTCAACTTGATTTAGGCATGAAATTCTAATACTGTCCAGAGAGATCTCATGCTGCTTCAAATAATTTTTATGTAATTCTACAAATAAAGAAACCATTTGTACCAATAAAATACTTGTTTTCTGTGTATTGCATAAAATCAATTATATTCAAATATTTGGCTACTGCCAAATCAGTCTTTTAAAGAGCTTATAAGCGAAAGTAGCAGAGATATTAACTGTGAAACATTTTTCTCTGTGGAGAACAATAAAACAGAAATGAGAATACTAACAAAATAGCAAAGCTGTGTTGACAAATTCACTATGGTAGCTATGGGTCACTTTTCAATTAACAGTTTTCTGCCACTTTTCTTGCAATTGATGGATTTTTCCCTTCCCTCTACTGATTTATTTATTCATTAACTAAAGGGATTAGCAAAATTAATTAGAATTAAAATTGACATAAGTACTAAAACACCAAAGATAAGGAGCTGAAAATACCAATTTGCTTTTCTTCTTAGTTAATTCCTAGAATTAAATTACAAAGTAGATTTTTATAACAAAGTTCTACAAGATTTTCATTGTAAAGTTAGGAAAACTTGCATGAGATGAGATAAATTCTTTTCTGTTTGTATCTAGAAATGGACTTAATAGTTAGAATTAAAGTTCTCTGTTAGTATTACCTTGGTTTTTCTGGGTGACAGTGATGTTTGCTTTCTTTATTTTTTAGCTGTCTTATTTGTATCCATCAGAGAGGATTTTTTTTTAGCAAGGAATTATTTATTCATCCAAGTAACAGTATTACTTTTTCAGTGTTAACTTTCTGTGATAGATTAAATTTAAGTAACTTTGGAATATGTCTGTCAACGTGTTTGGGCTTTAAATATTACACATACGTACATGCTAACATCACTATCCTATTCATTCCTTTACTGAAGTCTGGAAAAAATAAAGATAATGTGAATCTGATCAGTGATTTATATTCTAGACCGAGGCAGTTTTGATCATCATTACATAAGGAGAGACTAATCTCTCAACTCAAAACTTTATGCAATTACAGTTTTAAACTCCTTCATAATTCTTGCTTGAAATGAAATGGAATTTATATTAAAATTCTTGAATGCTTTCAACTTTCACTACTTAACATGAAATGTTATTGACCATTTTTGTTCTTTTACGTCTGCTTTCTGACTCTCAGGACCAGAACTCTCTCAGTTTCTTCCAGGTTCAGACTTCCGCATATTTCTGCATAAGGTAAAGCTTTGAATTCACTTGCAGATAGGCCATCCTCCTTGGTCTTCTCTGATTTCAACTACACCTGAATTTCAGAACCTGATAATGCAACCAACACCGCATCTAAAATCCTGTGTGACCTGAGGAGCCCATCAAATTATATTACATCAGATCGACTCATGTTTTTTTGGTATGGGTTCATCAACCTCATACATCTTAGAATATTTATTTATTCATTTACTTTATCAGTTCATGCTTGTAGTACATACAGTTTAGAGTGCTTGTGTGGAGTGGGTTCAAGTACCTAAAACATCTTAATCCCCTTCCCTTTCCTCCCTGCCCCATTCCTGCCATCTCTTGACCACCTTCTCATTTAGAAAGACGATCTCCCTACTTCCTATTATCTAACTTTTATTTTGCCCTTTATTTACAATTTTCGTTTCTCATATAAAAAAGGCCATTCCATATTTAAACTTGTGTGTCTGATTTATTTCACTTAACGTTCTGGTCTGAAGGTGAATCTGTTTTTCTACAAATGACTCAAGTTTACCTTTATGACAGAGTAGTACTCCATTGTGTATAAATACCACACTTGCTTTATCCATTCATTTGTAGATGGACTCAGAGGCTGCTTGGAAGATTTAGCTATTATGAATTATGCTGCTATAAATAAACATGGGTATGTATGTCACTGTAATATGATGTTTTAAGTTTTTTCAGGAAGGTACCTAGAAAGGGAATAGATGGGTATCCATAGAAATTAAACATGAGCCCCTGAATAAGGCAGCAGGTTGCTCTCAATGTTTGCTTCCCCAAATTTCTTTTCTTTTTTTTTTGGTGGCACCAGGGATTGAACTCATGACCTCGCGCTTGCCAGGCAGGAGCTTAGGCCACTGAGCTAAATCCCTGGCCCTTGTCTTTTTGAGACAGGGTCTTGCTGTGCCATTCAGACTGGCCTTGAGCTCACTTTGTAGCCCAGGCTGGTCTTGAACCCGCAACAATCCTCCTGTCTTAGCCTCCTGAGTGCTGGGATTACAGGCATGCACCACCAGGCCTGGCTTGGTTCCCCAAATTTCCAACCCAACATCTATTGAATGGGAGTCAAAGAGCTGCATTTTTGAAATTAATTAATCACACTGAGTTTTTCAGGAGCACTTCAGCCACATCATTTCAAATCTGTACCCTTCCAAAGCCATGAACACAATTTGGTTGGTTATGACCGTGTATTTGTTCATTGCTGCTAAACTGTAATTGTGTGGCATTAACTTTGCCTATTTGCTAAAGAATGCCATTAACAAATCATCTGTCTCTAAAATCTGAGTATAAATGTCTGTCTTTAGGTTTTATTTCTGACCTTTAACATTCTTACTTTTTCTTAGGCAATTTCATCTACAACCTCAAATAAATTGTAAAAACTGAAACTAACTGTTCCCCTAATTGATTGACTCTCTTACTTCCTATTGTGTGTATAATGTGTCATCCGCTGTATGTAGCAAGAGGAGGAAAGCTATCAATCAACCATAGAACAATTAGTTCTAATCTGAAGATTTTCCCCCTTGTCGAATGGAAAAATAGGTTGAAGGAGCACATTTCCCCACGTTAGTTGTTATTAAAGGAAAAAGTGGGTCAGATAAAACATAGTTAGATTGAATTTCTTCCACATATAATTTAAATTAAATTCTAAATTATGGTTCCTTAAGTTTGAGAGAAGTATTATAAGAATATAGAAGAAGATATTATAGGACTAAGGACTTTTGCTATATTGTGTCCTAATTGAGGAGCTATCCTCCCCCTCCTTTCCTCCCTTTCTTTCCCCTCTTTCCTTCCCTCCCTTTCTTTTCTCTTCCCTTTGCTTCCCTTCCTTTCCCTTTCCCTTCCCTTTTGGTTTTCACAGTATTAAATACTGAACCCAGGACCTTGCACTGCCACTGAACTGTGTATCTCCAGCTATATCCCGCCTTTAAAAACTTTTTTATTTTGAAACAAATTCCTGTTAAATTGCCCAGGTTGGGCTTGTTCCTGAGATCCTCTTGCCTCAGCCTCACAAAGTAGCTGGATTTACCAGTGTGTGCCACCACGCGGCTATAGTGTTTGTCATTTCTTAGTATGCCTTAACCACCACGGTGAGCAAGGGATTTCCGTTTATAACTATGTTTTTTAAAGAGGCAAATATATACAGTACATCATATCTATATATAGGATTGTTATCTTTGAGGCTATCAGCATTGGCTTCTCCATAAAAAGACCTGAAAATAAAGGAAGGAGCTATGGTAAAATGAGGAATGAATGACTAAATAGAATTTATGGTCTTTAAATTAAAACAATACACCCAATTTGAAATTGTGCCACTGGAGAAAATTCTCCATGAGAACTCTGTAGATACAGCAGTTAAAGCAAGACATGTACCTGTGTTTCCCTGAAAATAAGACCTAACCCAAAAATAATCAGCCTTGCAAACTAGAGATCAAAAACGCCAGCTCCAACCAGCCTGTCCTTGCTCTACCTTCCTTCCAGAGTAGTCACCAAGCAAGAGAATAGTGGCAGCAGGTGAGGCGACCACAGGCTGATTGAGGCTGGCAGTTTTGATCTCTAGTTTGCTAGGCTGATTATTTTCTGGCTAGGTTTTATTTTGGGTGCATGACTGTGTAAGGTATATTGAATTATTGCAAATGGTTGTTTGAATATAATACTCAACCCAACCAAATACAACATGTCTTTTAAAAATGAAGAACTAAATAAATATAGTTACGACTTTCCTTTTGGTAAGGTGAAAAATGTAAGCTAATTTTGGGGGGTTCTGAAAACATATTTTAAGTATAAAAATTAGTTAAAAAGGAATGACAATAACAGGAGATACTTTTTTTCAAAGGTTTTTAGCCTTTCTGTAAATTTAGGCAAGCTGCCACTAAACTCACGAGGCATCTACATCTAAAATAATGTGGAATAGACAAAATGAAAGACTTTACAAGTAGAAAATAGATTTAATTATACAGTCTGATATACCCTTACAAATTAAAAAGGATAGCAATAAATATGCGAAATGGGCTTAGTTAACAATAGGGATTCCCTTGGCTTGTTTGTGTTTTAATCAGGGTTACAGGGTTAACAGAATTTGTGTTATTAAAGTTTATCAGAGTAGTTTATTGAAATGCCAATATTGTGTTTTTCTAACTGGCATAAAATCCACCCAGGCAGTATTCTCTTGACAATATGACCTCAGCATTTAAGGCGTTCCATCCGCTTAGCGTTGGCGTTGGCAGCTTTGTATAACAAAACAGCGATATAGGACACAAGTGGTTGTATTAGTAACTGCGTGACTAAGACAGAAACCTGACAGGTTAGAGTGTAGTTGTATGAATGACGCACGAGTACTCGGCTATCTACGCACCCTTCATAATAAAAAAGTTTCAAAGGCAGATGCATGCCTGTGTGTGTGTGTGTGTGTGTGTGTGTGTGTGTATGTTGCTGTATGAACACACACAGGTTCTCAAAGTGAGATCTATTGAGCAGCTGCATCAGGGTCATGGTTAACTTGTTAGAAATGCAAATTCTGGAGTCCCCTGTTCCAGACCTAGTCTACTCGAAAGTTCTACTCTGAACAGAGAGAACAGAACTTCACAATCCAGCTTAACAAGATTGCTGCTCCTTGAGAGACTGCTTGTCCTTGAGAACCACTGTAAGAGTTGCACAGTTATACAAAGATGATACCACCTATATCTGCTCAGGCCAAAAAAGGCAAGAAAATTATATTTTTATGTACATTATGGTTTCTCACTCAATATCATTATTTTATTTAGATTTTAATCTAAGAACTGTGCTCTTTTTCCATGTTGTGATAGTTACTGAGAAATAGGAAAAATCACCTGTTGAATTTAACTTACTTTCAAAACTTTAGACTACACATAATTTTTCCTTTGGGTGACCACTTTTTATAAAATACTACTTTTCTTTATAAATTTCAACATTTAGCAGGGATTTAAAGTTTGAAATTTAACAAAAATTAGATTCCTACAATGACGAGTCTATGAATTTTATAGTCAGTTATATTTTAATTTAAATTCCAGTTTTTAAATTAATCTAAGGATCTGAACATTCCAATATGGTCTATGATAACTTTTTACTAGTACATATTGGGATTTAAGAATATCTCAGAAGTAGGAAATATGAAGCAAAATGAATATTAAAGCTAAAAATGCTAAGATTTGATGAAGAAATAGATAAGAAAGGCATTTAAAGTTGTATCATTTTTCATGTAATACCCAGAAATATATTTTGGTCATGATCTCCTGATGGATCTTGGTAGTATAAAAATGAAAACATGTAAATAAGTAAAAGTACACAGGAAATTAAGAACTAGAGAAACACATGCTTATATTCAGTGCAAATTATCAGCCATAATATATGTGTTATACAGATATTTAAACTCCTGTTCCTCTCTCCTCTAAGACTCACATTTTAATTATCTGACTGGTAAGTGAAAGATGGAACTTTCTGTGTTTAATTAGCACAAGTAACATGAACCTTTTTGCTTTTGTAAGCACCTGCTCTCATAATTAGGGGTTATAGGCACATCTTTGTAGAGAGATATGTAATTGATTATTCTATCAAAAGAATGATTGCAGGACACAAAGTTCTGGGAAAAAAGGAGCAACTGGAATTAAAATGATCAAGTGCTATAAAAATTAGCCTTGCAAACAGAACTAATGAAAAGGTAGGCTTTTAAGGTCCATCAACCCATGATATTAATGACTAATGACTATAAGTGAATGAATATAAATTGCTTCCCAAATAAAGGGCATATAGTCCAAAATAGCTGAAAGTTATTTCTCTGAAAGAAGAGCATTAATCTGGAAAATAAAACTGATTTTTTTTGCAATGTTGTGAAGTGTTACACTCTGATCAAAACAAGGGGCTTGAAATGTGTCAATTTAAAAAATAATTTTTATAAGCTATGAGGAGTGATGGGAGCAAGGCTCTATCATCTTACATAAAATGAAAATGTGAAAATGGGTGCTTTGATGTAGTTTCTTCTGTGGTTTTCTTACAGGACTCATTACCGTACTAATTTCAACTAGTTTTAGGTGAATTCCAAGAAAAATCTTAAGTAGTATCTCAAGATACTTAATCTTTTATATGTGATTGTGGTAGGATGAGATGTAGGGAAGAAACAAGATGTGATCTGAAAACTCTTTTTGACTTTGTAGTCTGCATGCTAAAAAATGTATATCCATTTATGCCCAAATTGATGGACAAATGTGCACAGAGCTGAGATATGAATGATAAAAATGATTCAAGAAATATGGCCAGGTTGATTTTTATTAGAATCCAGTGCTGTATGTAGTCATATTCTTGTGTGGACTGAAGGGAGTAGACTGCAGTGCAGAGGGAGGTAAGAGTGGACCTGCTGATGTTTTATATGCTACTTCCAGCATGCTTTGACTTGTGTCCATATACTGATTTCAGTTGGTTTGCTCATGGGTAAACAGAGGGTAAGAAAATCTTCTACACTATGTTTCTGTAAGGATTAAGTGTGAATTACAAAAGAGACTTAATCAATGTTTGGCATATAATAAACTCTTAATGAATGTCAGCTGTTACACAAATACTTAAGATTTACATCATTTGTATTTTTCAGTCAAGCTAATTGTTTAATGTATCTATGATACCCTGAACATGGGTCTCAGAATTAAAGAGTAGCTAAAATTACCAAAAGCAGATACTTCACTGAATATAATTTTTTCCATAGAAAAGAGTTGACTGTCTTCCAGGGTACAGATGAGAAAATGGAAAAGATTAAATAGACCACACAGCTAGCCAAATGGAATACTTCAAATCTGGACCTGAGATGCTTTATGCAGAACCATTAAAAATGCTTGAGCTTCTTAATTTTGGAAGAGAAAATTAACATGCAGAAAGGCATGGTCGCTTCCAAATGTCAGAAAATTAGATAGTGTTCTAGTTGTTTTTCTACTCATTTACCTTTTTCCATTAGCTGTACTAATGTGGAAATATGATGCACAAAGTAATGAGTATGATTGAGAGAAAACTACTTTCACGAATTGAGGATTATGATATTTTGGAAGTAGGTTAATGGTTTAATGCTCAAATCTTAAGTTTTCATGAGAATAATAATGTGGAACTTGTATACCTCTACACATTTTCTTAGATTTGAAATTTTTCAGTGGCATCACCTGTACATCTATTGTCATTTCATTGAGTTTTCACTTGAAGGTCTACCTTTAGTGGTTCATTCACTTGAGTTGATTATTCCATCTTACTTTCCTTTTTGTCAAGGGGAAAGAAGGAAATTCTTTTTTGAAGTGATCCTGCTTGTATAATGCACCAAGACCCTTTCCACAAGAGAGAGCAATAGAAAAAAGTGGTAGCTAGAAAGCCACATGGGTATACCATATAAGATGTGCAGCTGAGAAGGTTAAATAGCACTGAGAAGCATGAAACTTTGTTCACAGTTTTGTCTAGGATCTACCCTTGCAAAAACGTGAAAACACACGCTTCCTTCCTTCATTAGAACAACAGGGATAAAGAAAGTAAAAAAAAAATTGAAAACAATCTAAGACCTTAGTAAGGGTTCAAAATCTAAATTACACCCTTTCTTTCACCTCAAAAATCAATTTGGCATGGGCACATTTAAAAGGAATAACTTGCTTCTAAATCATAGATTTAAATTCTAAAATCCAATAAAAAATCTTGCTCTCAGATGTACCAGATACATATTTTACAAGTTCCAAATCCATTTTTCATAAGGCCTAAAATGGAAAGAAGATCTGTCATTTTTAGAATATCTCCATTCTAAAAATATATTCTGGTGTGTTGGGCTTTTCACTACATTACATGCTATACGATTTTATAAATTATCTAGATGAATAAGGGAATGGAAGAGAAAATTCTTTTAACAGCAGCACAGTAAGTATAAAAATTGTAAGACATCAATATTGAGTAAATTATTTGGAATTAAAAGGAGTAAACTATGCTGTGTGTATGTGTGTTTTAAAGATGTATTTCTTTTTTCAACAGTGTCTTGATTTCTCAATGAAAGAAATATGAGCATAATAAAACATGAAGTTCTCTTTAAATAATATAAATGAGATGAAGTGGAGGAAAGCAAAAATGCAAAGATTAGATGCTGCTTTGTAGTAGGTGAACAGGGACGATTTGATAGGTTGTCTTGGAAGAAACAAAGTTAGAAATTTTCTGGGAGAAAGCATTTATAAACTGTTAACAAGGATTAATATCCGCAATACATAAGGAGCCTATACAACATCAAAAAAACAAACAATCCAACTACACATGGACAAATGATCTGAGTAGACATTCCTCAGGGGATATACAGGTGGCCAGCAGATACATAATTTATCAAGGATATGTGACTCAAAATCACAATGAGCTATCATCTCACTCCAGGGAGAACGGTAATTATTGAAAAGGCAAAAAAAAAAAACCAAAAAAAAAACACACCGATGAGGATATGGATTAAAGGGAATTCTGACACACTGTTGGTAAGAATGTAAATTAGTATGACCATTATGCAAATAGTATTTCCAGTCAAAAGACTGGAAATAGAGCTACCACAGGCTGTAGCATCCCTACTATGGCGTGTACATCTGAAGGAAAGAAAATCAGTGTGTCGAAGAGACATCTGCACTCCCATGTTTATTGCAGCACCACGCGCAATACCTAAGACATGGAATCAGTGTAGGTTCTCATAGACAAGGGAATGCCTGAAGAAAATGTAGCATATACATAGTGGAATATTATTATTACAAAAAAGAATGAAGTCCTTTCATTTGTGGAAACAAATGGAATTGGACATTATGTGAAATGTCAGACACTGAAAGACAAATACAGCATATTCTTACTTCTCTGTGGAAGTTCAAAAATGTTGAACTTACAGAAAATAAGCATAAAATACTGTTAGTAGAGGCTGGGAAGGGTGCAGGGAAAAAGGAATGCAGAGAAGATGGCTAATGTATACCATAATACAGTTGGATAAAAGGAATAAGTGCTAGCACAATCCAGTAAGTTTTGTAGATGGCATTTAATTTTATATTTCAAAGTACATAGTAGAAAGGATTTTGAATGTTCCCAACACAAAGAAAAGATAAATGTTTGAAGCAACGAACAGACCAACTACTCCAATCTGATCATTGTACATCATATACATATTTACCCTATGTATAATTATGTGTCAGTTAAAAATGAAAAATACAAGAAACATTAACAGCAAAGTCATGCATGGTTATGTATCAGGAACCTCCTTAGTGGTCATGAGAAGGTTTCCTTTTATTCACAACCAAATATGCCTTCTCTGAAGGAAATTCATTTCTGCTCTCTCAGGGAAAGAATAAAACAATCTACTGTAACAGTGAGAAAGCTATTTCTAGGGCTCCTAGTAATCTTTTATGAAGCCTCATCTGCTCTGTCCATTAGAAACTAAAAATAATGCTATGGGATACATGAATATGAGATGAAATATTAAAGCTGCTCCCTCTGTTACAATTGAGAAATTACCAAAATTAATGTGAATTTATGAAATCCAGCAGGCACTGAATCCCAGGTGTTTGTCAGCTGTTGAGAAGCATGTGATAGGCATCAACACGCAAGGGGAAAGCGGAGATGTTAAGAGCCTTGCTCTCCGGACGGTACCTGTGCATGATGATGGGGGAATTATTCCACCTCTCCCTGTGCAGCTGCTGCTATGACCTCCATACTATTCCCACTGTTATGCTCAATGACTTTTAAAAAGCTATTTTGGGCACAGTTCCTTGGATCCATCCAATATATATTTTTTTGTTCCTCACTGGTATATTGCCACTTGAATGTGCTTAGAGAGTTACGCAAACAAGCCAGATGGCAGCTGCTTGGGGTTTGAGATACCTTGTGCAGTAAGGGAGTATAGAAAAAAATGAAATTTTAAAATCTTAAAAGCAAAAGTAGAAAAAATAATGCTAGGGTGAGAAGACTATATTTCTTGTATTTAATTAACGAAACACTCCTGAAATTATCTATTGAGAAGGGAAATGTTAAGTAAAGGTTTTAACAAGATCAGATTAGATGATCTTCTAAGGAAGAAAGCAATAATAATATTTATGTTCACTGTCTCCAGGAATTGGTGTATCATCACAGCTAAAGTGTCTGTTAAGTATTTTAACATGACTGTTTTTGTCTTATGCACGGACTGAAAAAACATGAAATTGACATTCACTAATTACTCATTTGCAAGGAAAAATAATTCTCAAGCCTTAATTGTCTTCTACTTAGAAGATGACGAATTGCAATATCAGGAGAAATCTGGTAGGCGGAAGTGCATCCTGCAGCTAGTGTATGCTTCTGGAAATCACAGGGTGGGGGATTTGCTTCTAACTCTATTGCAAGCTCAACATTTATTCTTTGGGGTGTCTTTAACCTCTCAGAGAGATATTTTTTACTAACCAAAATGGACATTATGAATAACATTATTTCTTTTCACTCAAAGAAAATATTTCAAAAGTTCAATTTTTTCTAGCTTTGGAATGGTAATAAAGTACATACAAATTTTAGAAAAGCACACACACACAATTTAATAAAGTTATGGGCTACGGAATACAAGCAGTTCCAGTCTTCCCATTCTATAGCTGAGGAAAGAAAGAGCCAAAGAATGCAGCACTAGAACTCAGGTTTCCACTCTAGTATAGGAATTTTTTTTATAGAATAATGGTTCATGTGCAATAAATCTAAGTAATATGCAAACTAATTATAGGTATCATCCGTGGGAAATGAAATCAATCAGAGGAAGTCTGAAGGCCTAGAATTGACAGAGTAACTGAATTTTATATCGTATCATTTATAAAATAAGAACAATTCAGAGAGTGCTGGAAAATTACATGCAAATAAAGGCAAGAAAAAATTTTAGGGGATGTAGTTTTCATGGATCCTTGAGCATGAAGAAAATCCTGTGGTTTCAGGGAAAGGAAGTTGGAAAGAGCTTGATGAATAAAGAAAGATATGTAAAAATGCTTTGACAGCAAAATGAACTCCTTTTAAGAACTAAAAATGTCAGAAGATAAAACCATCAGTTTCTGATATGCCACAGGATTGCATTTAAACTTTTGTTGACCATAATGTGAAAGATTTTAAAAGATAAGAACATTTCTCAGATTTTATAATGGATATTGATGTAAATACATGCCTTACACAAAAAGCACAGTTAACTTTGGTATAAAAATCTAATTATTAAATAAATAACTTAATTAGATGGAACTGGTTATATAACCAAAGATATTTTAAGACCAGGTCTTTTACATACTACAATTTGACACCTTTAGTTCATACTACTTTTAGAGAGCTAAAACATGATTATTTGCTCTAATTAATTTTTTTGAAGGTGACTCTCTTTTGCATATGTTTATCTCCAATAAAGATGTCAAAGATCATACTATTCCTTTCTGCATGGCAAACCTATGTGACAAATTTACATGGTCACTTACATTGGACTACTATGAAGAAACTTAACATAGATTGATATTAGAAAGAGAAGATGGTTGTTCGGTAAAATAGCATACTAGAATCATGCTCTTGTGCATTCATCCTTAAAAGTGCTTGATGGAGGTACAAACCTTATCATCCACAAGAGATTGCCTAGAAAACAGTCTAGATATATTGAAATGCAAGTGAATAGGTTGAAGGCTAAACAAAAACACATTTAATTTTATTTTAATATTTCGTGAGCAATATTTGTCATTTAGGTGACTTTTCATAAGCATTAGAGATTGATTTCTTGTAAGCACAAGTAATTGGAAATTCGCAGAATCCAAAACTAATGTCTACTGTTCACTCTGGGAACAGCTCTTGGGACTCAGTACTTATAGACCAAAATAGCATTCATGGCAGAGAGGACCAGCTATTGATATCTTCCTTTTGGTAGGTGACATTTCTTGGTGGTGAAGTGCTTACGCAAGTGCTATGTTAGAAAAGAAGAGCGATTCTGAGAAAAGAGTGAATTCTTTCAGGGAAATTCCTTAATCTTTTACAGTTTAAAGAACAATATTCCCTTTCTAATTCATAGTCATTTCATAGTGAATCTAAAATATTCAGGGTACACTTCTTAAGAAAGATGATATTGAGAACCACTGAAGTACAAATTATATTTCTAGTCCTATATTTCTATGTCTATATATAGTTCTTTTACTTTATTTTTTTTCTGAGACAAGGTCTCCCTATGTAGTTAAGGATGGCCTTGAACTCACTAGTCTAGGTTGGCCTCGAACTCGCAGCAGTCCTCTTGCCTCAGTCTCCCGAGTAATGGAAATAGTTATTTTTACTTTAGAAAAGAGTTGAAACAGTTTCAAAAGGTACCACATTTTGACTTGTTTAGAAATTCTGAACACTGAATATCACCTTAATACATTTAGAGTGATTTTCAATTGTATCTGCAAAAGCCACATTATAGATAACTATCTGGTGGTGACAATATCAATGGCAAAAATCACTGCAATGCCCATATTAATCTTATTTTACTCTCTCTAAATGATGGGGTGACTTACTGATGGCCACAGAAATAGAAATCGATGATATCGAATTCGACCCTAGGATTCTCATTGCAGATAATAGCTCAACTCACTTATTTACTATATTACTATATTCTGAGTTGAAAGCTTAAATTATTTACTTACGGTTATATAAGTAGTGACGCTATAAATCCAATTGGGGGGTGGTCCCATAATTATCAAGTAACTTAGTTCATATTAGGTCATATACAATGAAATTACAACCAAAAATATTTTTCCAATATATATAAGAAAAAAAATGAGTAAATTTTGGACCAATATCCCTGTAATTTTTCTACTCCATGAAAGATAACATGAGCAATGATTAACGTGACTCATTTCCTCCTTGTATTCATGACTTAAATAATAATTTATTGTTGGTTTTACCAAAACATAACAACTGTAGGGGAAAAGTACTGATGCACGCAGGCAAAATGCAGAACATTTCCTCATCTTGAGAGGTTTGTTGTTTCTGGTATTTCTGGAAGGAGGCTAAAAAATGATGACTGGCGGAGATTGTGATGTGGCCCTGCTGTGTGCTACTGACGGCACAAATACACTGGAAAGAAACTGTAATTCGTGCGTTGTGCTTGTATTTCTTGTTATGAGATTTTAAAAATGAAATTGTTTACTATAATTATGCCCAGCAGGCATGGAACTTACCACCTTAGTGCTTGCTCAGAAACATTGATTGACCCTTGAGAATAGCTCAGAAAACAAATAGAAGTTACAGATCTCAACTGAACAGTTTACCCGTGGAACAACAACAACCACAAAAAACCAGACGAATGGGCTTGAAAGGAAGTGGTCAGAGTCAGGAGACAAGCTGTGGGTCTATATTTCTCTTCTTAGAATCCAAGAATGAAGCCCCGGGGACCCTTTAGAATACAGCAGAACTTCTCTGCCTTGGGACTGCTGACATTTTGGACTAAGTATTTTTTTGTTTGGAAGGTAGCTGTTGTGCATTGCAGGATATTGAGCAGCACTGCTATCGCTCGAGACACTTCTTCTCCCGAACTGTGGCAGGTAAAACTGTGTCCAGAGATGTCAAATGTCCCAGTGGGCTAACATTACTCTTGGTTGAGAACCACTGGTCAGTATGAACCAGCTCCTGTTTATGGAAGATAAATATCTTCCTATTTGTCCAGCGTAATATATTTGTGAAAAGCTGGTACACTGTATGTAGTAGTATAGTTGTTGCAGGAGAAGACAGGTGTAAACTTCACATAGCCTGGTAATTCATTTTGTCTGGCTCGAATCCTTAACGGCCAGAAGAGTGATTTGCATATAATCAGTACACAATAAACATTTCTTGATTTAGGCAATGGAGGCATGATTATGTATTTCCTAAATTCCTAACTAATATATTCCTAACTAAAAGAACATAATATATATTCTGAATGGTTACTACAAAGGACATTGCA
>RJWT010028318.1:0-15252 GCA_004365215.1 Cuniculus paca | reverse complement strand
GATGTGTAAGTAAACCCCAAATAATTATAGCAGTATTTAAGACTGCTAGAGACAAACATAAGACAATGTTTTTCCTATTTGTATAATATCATGAATTAAAAGTTTAAAGGAAGTCCAATCTGTCATAATTATCATTGGAAGCTGGGATTAAATTTTTATCCCAAGTCTGGCATTAATTTCGCTCATCTTGGTCATGGAGTTCTTGATCATCCTGTGATTACCAGATAGAAATTTAAGTCCGACTATTTTCTAAAATTGCAAGCTGTTTTATGTAAATTATAAGCATAAGAAAAAGCTACATTCAAAAGAGAAAAGCTCAATAGCTAAAGGTAGAGGGATTCTGCTATATTTTAAAGGACATAGTTTGGTTGGGGGCTTCAATTTTGTAACCAGTAACTAATTAACAGAAGAATAATCAGAGCCAGGTACTGTAGCATCCCTAAATCTGAACTTCCATACGTCCACACTGAATGACAGTGATGATAAAGGCTTTGATTAATAAATAAAAATCAATCCCTAAAACACAGTAACTTTAAATGCAGTTTGGTGGTTTCCTTCACTTACTATCATGGTGTTTAGAAAAGATTACTTGATACTGGTTTAGCATTTATCACATACAGCAATCCTTTTAAACTTCCTAAGTTCTGGTTTTCTGACTGGTGGAATAAAACTAACAGTAGCAACAAACTCTCAGTGTTGTCAGGTGTATACACTGACTGCTGGTCAAGGTGTTCAGAAAATGTCACTACCATGACTTTGCCTCTGCTACATATCATGACTCAGGTCATTAGGTGAGTGTCTTTCTGCAACCCCATCTAATGCCCTCATTTTCTAAAAATTGGCTATAAGTGGGAGAAAAAATGAAGATACATAGTGCATTTGTTTCCCACTTAAGAGGCCTTCAGGTTGGGCGTCATAAAGATTAAGCTGCATTATGATCATTATCCATGCATCAGCTTCTTTTCATGGTGAAGCTGTTCATTCTTAGAGTGGAAAATTATAAATCCTGAAATTGTCTCCCCAGGGAAAATCTAATGGGTATGTTTTTATTTAGTGTCTCTTGTACATAATCCCTAATGAATGAAGAAGTCTGACTAAGGTCATGGAAACTTTTCAACAGAGAGTTGTGGGAAAACTGTGGAGCATACCCTAGTCATACTCATTGTCTCCCCTCTTTTATATCCATCAATTTGATGACTCCTTGATTTCCCCTTTTAGAGTAATTGAAACACACAAAATTTAGAAAATGCTGGTTCATCATAAGAATAACAATTTCAGAGTTAATGTCACTCGTTCTCTCAAGACTTACCATTTTCTAATACAGAGGCTGCGGTCTAGAGATACATCCCAAGCACACATTTCTGCATAGCCACAGGAGAAAAGACTGGAGTACTGCAACTTGTCTCAAATTTGTTTGCTTCCTTATCAGTAGATTAAAGTTAGACATCTGTATCCTTTACTTGTTTTTGCTTCATGCAAGACCACACACCTATTAAGGTATTCTCAGGATTAATCATTCAAAGATTGATAACACTTCCAGATAATAAGAAAATTATTTCATATCATGGTAAACTCCTCTTCGGAACTGTTACATCTACTGTGGGTCTAACCTTTAACATCACATGACTATCCTGCTCATTAAAACTATTTCAGCTTCTAAGTTTAAAATACTTTGATAATGCTTATGTAAAGCAATTATTACACAAGTATAAGACAATAGTAACTTTCTGATTTTACAATTCCTGGCTTCAGCTGAGCTCTGCTTGATTTCAACTTACACACTTTGGGACTCTTCAAACTTAGTTTTATTGTAGACAGCTCACAGCAAAATTTCAAGAAAAGTAGAACTTCTAGTGAACTTCCAAAAGCTTATATAACAGCTCTAAAATTTTCAACACTTTTGCACCTTCATTTACTACTTCTGTATCTTGAATTTTTATTTTATTCTGATTTATTCTATGCCTTTATTTTTGAAAGAATATTAACATAAAGTAATGCATGCTTCCAGAATATAAGGAATATTTTCCTATTCCTGAATGGCTAGAGAGTAGAGCATATGCCTACTCTAAAGATATTCCTAAAATATATTGAAAGAACAAGGATCAAATTTTGAGAAAATATTTTCTACTTAGACATAGTGTAAGAAGAAGTTAATGAATAAAGCAAATGAAAATTCTCATATATTAAGTACACGTTAATGTACAAACGTATGTTACACTGATTTCCAGCCAATGAGACATGACTGTGGCATTTGTTAATTTTATATCTAAACCAAATCCTTGCTTTCTGATTTGTTTAGATATATACCATCAAGAATAAAAAATACTATTTCCTTCAGTAGGTTGTATTAAAAGTAACAGCACACAGAACATATTTTATAATACAATTTGGAATTTGCTTAAGAATCCCTTAATAACTTAATGTATTGTTTGAACATATTAAAAAATAAGACAGGTTCCATCTTCTGTAAATAGGTCTGTGAATCTTTTCTCAAAATCAGTTTCTCATTTTTTCCATCAAGGTATATTCAATGCCAGAAAAATGGTTTCACATTAATGTCTCATTTCTGTTAAGCTAAATTGTTTCACATGCCGGGAATGATTTTGTGAAGCAGTGAAGTGGAGCTTTTCAATTGTGCTGCTTTAAAATAGTTCAACAAGTTTCCTGCAAGAGGTTGAGAGAATTTCTTACCAGTTGGCCAGCCATAATTATTATCTGTAATCCAGAAGTCTGGTATGTTGGCCAAATAACTGAGGGACTTGTAGGAAAATATCCAAGGACCTAACATTCTGACCACCCTGACTGACTTGCATCTCTAGCTTCTGATTAAAGCACTGATCCATTCAATTTATAACAGATTATCTATTACAGTGATATATTGAGCTTCTGTTAGCTATTACCTACAGAGATGCAGAGCACAAATGCAGAAAGTACCACACAAAAGAGGCTCAGGGTTGCTCACTCACTTGCCTGAGAGATGACACTGGATGCCTTTTGCAAGGTACTCCTGCTCTTCACTCACCTTTTAAAGTCCAGCATTCACAGATACTCAGGGCCAACACACCTGTGGAAGACAGGGAGATACTTTATTTCCCACATCATACTTGTGAATTCTTCAAATGGTTGCTCAGTTGAAATACTGAACTGCAAGTCCACTTAAAATCAGAGAGGGTTATATTTTTCCAAAATGATTGGTCTAAAAGTTGTTCCACAATAAAATTGGATAATTAAAATATGAAACTATGTGTCAATCATCTCCTATGTAAAGCACTGTCAATCACTGCTTTACTCTCACCTCTTGGAGAAGCATACAAAACGTAAGAGAGTTGTGTTAATGAAGAAATGAAAACTGGATATTCTTCTCTGCCTTTCCCAAACAATATATCAGGAAAAGAAAAACTTGTATAAATATTTTAATCTAAATTTATTGAGACATCATGAGGTTAATACAAGTTACTTTTGGTCTCTACAATTACAAGAGGTGCTCAAATTGGTGACCATTAGCTTCCAGACATTTATTATTTCCTTATTATTATTGCAACAATGGCAAACTGCTGAAATGCGTATATATTTTTAGTGGATCTCTCTCTCCCCTTCACTGTCTGTCTCTCTCTTTCTACATGTATAGCCTTTATATGAATATCAAATAGGAGGAATTAGGATTTAACAGATTTAGCATTACATTAGTAATTCTGGGAATCATTTTTTTCAATAGAAATGCACTGTTCTGTAAAATTTCACCTTATTTTTGTAATTCTTACAAGAAAAAACGTACAAGTCACCCAAAATAGTCACGCCAAGTCATGAAATTGGTAACTTGATGTAAAACAGTCTGCATTATAACACATTAAAGCCTCCCTCACCAACTACTAGAATGCTAGTTCCTGTTCGTTCATCCATAACCATATAAGTACCCTGTATATGCCACACATTATGGTAAGATAATGTAAAAACTATCATATTACTCAAAAAATTATAATTCCTTAATGACTGGCAAAGACATGTAGGAGGTGTGATCTAAACATATATTGAATGTTCAAATTTTTAAAAAGTATTGAAGATAGACTTTCAGACCCTGAAGACAGAAACACAGTTAGTGATCACGAAAAGAAAGATCTCTTTGAGATAATCAAAGATCAGGATATAATGATTCAACAGCTACAAGATGATGCAAAGAAAAATAATCCAAGAACAATTGGTGTCAATATAAAAGCAAATGACATTATAGAAACTATTTGAAGAAGTCATAGCAGAAAATTTATCAAGCATGGCAAAAGAATCTGACGTATGGATAAGTGAAGCAAATTGTCTTGGTTACTTTTCTCTCATTGCTGAGACAAAATATCTGACACCCAAAACTGCAGAAGGAAAAGTTTATCTCACAGTTTTTGAAGGTTTCAGTGCATACTCAGTTGGCTCCAAGGCAGGGTGGCCTGACTGAGGGGCAACCATTCATGGCAGCTGCAAGCAACAAGAGTGAACAGGGTAAAAGGGAGAAAAGCATGCCTTCTTTCCTCTTTATATTGTATGCAGGCTACCCACACCTGGGAGGGTGCAGCACTCACACCACCAATCCCAGTGCTAGACAATAAACCAATCATAAATGCTAGACTCAGTCACCCTAGAAAGCCCAACCTCCCATGACTGCATGAGATTTTGAGGGGACATTTAAACAAGTCACAACATTCCACCCCTGGCCTGCCAAAGACTCATGTACATCCTTTATGTAAAAGATATTTAGTCCATTTCCAACAGTTGGCAAAGTCCTAACAGTTTCAGCATTGCTGAAAAGTTCAAGTCCCAAGTCTCCTCTGAGATATAAGGCAAACTCTTAGCTATAACCCCTGTACAAATGAAAACAAAACTAAACACTTTCAACATTCAATGGCACAAGATAAACATTACCATTCCAAAGGGTACAAATGGGAATATGAAGGAATGGTACCAAAGGAAGTCCAAACTCCAATAGGGCAAACATTACATCCTGTAGTTGCAGGTCTAGCATCTGTAGCAATCTGGTTGCGAGCTCTAAAGGACTTGAATGACTCTACCCCCAAGGCATTTTTGCTGCTCACAGCTCCCACAGTTTCTTTCTAAGCACATTCTGCTTAGTCATTACAACTTCCCTTAGATGATCCACACTCCTGGCTTTTCCAAACTTCTGGGGTCTCCATTGCACCTTAGGCTTCACATTGACAACTTCACACACTGCCTTCTCAGGGGCACACTGCCTGGCCTCCCAGGCCTTCTGAAATCAGGGTGGAAGCTGTTTTAACCTCAGAACTCTTGCATTCTGCATGTACCTAAAACCAGTGGCATATGGATGATGCTAAGGTCCACTGCCAGCTGGGGCAGTAGCCAGGCTTTTGTCTTTCTTGGCTGTAAGGGTGGAGTGCCTGGTTTGCTGGGCACTCTGAACCTGCTTATGAGGAACAGATTCTCTATGCCACCACCATTCTGGAACCTAGTGTGGCTGCCGCCATTCTGGAACCTCACACGGTGTCTGCCACCATTCTGGAACATAGTACTCTGCTGTTTTCCTCTCAAACCAAACTCTTACTTTTGCAGTTTTGAGGCTGCAAAGCATGGGGATCCACTGCTTCCCATGATACCCCCAGGCCATCTTTTCTTATTTTTTTTTGTTTCTTTTCAGCAGTCAAGATCTTAGCTCTATCTTTACAGTCCACAGGTTTACTGGAGCTTTCTTTGTGACCAAACTCACAATGTTTCAAATCATCCTGCAGAGTTCTTTGCTCTTGATTGGCAACATAAATCTGGCTAAAAGTCCAACAATAGCCATGCCACTGCCTCAATATTTGACTGTCTAGAAATTACTTCTGCCTGATTAATTAGTCCACTGTCCTTAATCTCAGTGTCAGGCAAAGTCTCTGGACACAAGCAAAATACAGACAAACTTTCTGCCAAGCCATAACACACATCATCTGGAGTCCAACGACCAATGCAGTCATTCTCCATGGCAGAAATCTCCTGAACCTGGCCTTTACCAGTTTTCTGGTTTTCTAAGCACTGACCTGAATCCCCCTTACTGAACACCATAAGATATTACAGCTGTACTCCTTCAGGCAACAGCTCTGAATCTTTCCAAACTCTTCCCACAAGCCATTTTCAAAGGCTCTTGAACTACATGGTTAGGTATACTCACAGCAACAACCCCACTCCACTGGTACCAAATTCTGTCTTGGTTACTTTTCAGTCATTGCTGAGACAAAATACCTGACACCTAAAATTAGGGAATGAAAGGTTTATTTCACTTAGAGTTTTTGGAGGTTTCAGTCCATACTCAACTGGATCGAAGGCAGGGTCTCATGGCTGAGGGGCAGCCATTCATGGTGGCTACAAGCAACAAGATTGAACAGTATAAAAGGGAGAAAAGCACATCTCCTTCCCTCCCTTATCTAGCACTGGGTGGATACAGTACTCATACCACCAACTGAGAGCTAGACAATGAACCAATCACAAATGCTAGACTCAGTCACCCTAGAGAGGCCTATTTCCCATAACCACATGAGACTTTGGGGTGACATTTAAACAAATCACAATACATATAGAACTCCAATTAGCCATAACCAAAATAAATCTACACCCAGACACACAATAAAGATCCCAGAAATTCAGCAAAAAAACACAATATTAAAAGTAATTATAGAAAAACAAAAACAAAAACAGATCACCTATAAAGGAAAGCCCATCAGATTATGGCAGACTTTTCAACACAAACCTTCAAATCAAGAAGAACCTGGAGTGAAATATTTCAAGTCTTGAAAGAAAACAACTTCCACCAGAGTGATGTGCCTTGCAAAAGTATCTTTCAAAATTAATGGAGAAATAAGATACTTTTATGACAAAGAACAACTGGAGAAATTCATGACCACCAAACTAACACTTCAAAGGCTACTGAAAGATATTCTAGACAAAGATAAAAATGACCACAATTCCAAGAACAAAAACACAACGAAACCACCAAGCAAGGAAAGCAACTAAACACAGGGAAAAAGTAGGGAAACAACAGCAGAAAAATAACATGGCAAAGATAAATCAATACATATCAGTTATAACCATCAATGTAAATGGCTAAGTTCACCAGAATGGATCAGGAAACAAAATCCAATAATATGTTGCATACAAAAAACACTTTTAACTCAAAGACTAAAAGCCAAAGGAGGGAAAACAGTACTCCATACAACAGGAATCCAGAAAAAAGAAGGCATAGCTATTCTGTTTGCAGACAGTGTGAACTCCAAACCAAGAATGATCGAAAGAGATAAAAAAGGTCACTTCGTACTTGTTAAGGGAAAATTCCAAGAGGGGGAGATAATATTCATAAAATGTATGTACCAAATATGGGAGCACTCAAATATATAAGACAAATATTAATGGGCATGAAATATGAATGAACAATAACATAATTGTAATGGAGGACCTTAATGAGCACGATCACAAATAGATAGATCAACCAGAGAAAAAAATCAGCAAATAAATATCAGAACTAAATCAAACCTGTGAACAAATAGATTTAGTAGATGTTTAATGACTATTCCACCCAACAGTATCAGGATACACATTCTTCTCAGCTGCACATGGACAGTTTCTAAAATAGACCATATACAAGCGCATAGAACATGTTTAAGTAAATGCAAAGTAATTGAAATTATCCCACGCATATTATCTGATCATAGTGCAATGAAATTAGAAACTAAAGGCAAAAGAAACCACAAAAACTCCATAAACACATTGAAATGAAATAACAACCTTGTGAACAACCAATGGATCACAGATGAAATTGAAGAAGAAATTAATCAATATATACAATTAAATGAAAATGCAGATACAACATACCAGAACCTATGGGACACAATGAAAGCAGTCCTAAGAGGGAAATTCTCACATCAAGTAAACAGAATGAATACAAATTAAAAAACCTAATGTTTCACCTCAGACTTCTAGAAAAAGCAGAGATAGTCAAGCCTAAAGCCCATAGAAGGGAAGACATTATGCAACTGAGACTAAGAAAACAATACAAAAAAATTAGCTAAAGAGTTGGTTCTTTGAAAGAATAAATAAAATTGATAAACCATTAACCAAACTTATCAAAAAAAGAAACAAAAGACTCAAATTCATGCAAAGAGGGATGTAAAGGATGAAATCACTACAGTTCCTTAAAATTCAGAAGATCATCAACACCTACTTTGAAAGTCATTACTCTCATAGGATGGCAAACAGAAGAAATAGAGAGATTCCAAGATATACATGAATTACCAAAGCTGAATCAAGAAGATATAAAAATTCTGGATAACCCAATATCAGTCAGTAAAATTGAAAATGTAATTAAAAACTTACCAACAGAGAAAAGCCCAAGTCCTGATGGAGGCACTGCTGAATTCTACAAGGAATTTTGAGAAGATTTAATACCAACACTATTCAAACTCTTTAATGAAACTGAAAGGGAAGCAATACTCCCCAACTCATTCCTGGAGGCAAGCATTACTCTGATACCAAAACCAGAGAAAGATCCAACCAAAAAAGAGAGCTATGGACCAATCTCCCTAATGAACATAAATGCAAAAATCTTCAATAAGACACTAGCAAATAGAATGCAACAAATCATGAAGCAGATTATCCACCATGTCCAAGTGCTGCTCACCCCAGGAATGCAGGGATGGTTCAAAATACACAAATAAATAAATGTAATATACCATATCGACTGAAGCAAAGACCAAACGCACGTGTTCATCTCAATAGATGCAAAAGGCTTTGGCAAAGTTCAACACTCATTCATCGTAAAAACCCACAGAAAATAGGAATAGATGGTCTCTACATCAATCCAATAAAAGTCATCAATGACAAACCAATAGCCAACAAAGCACTAAATGGAGAAAAACTCAAAGCTTTCACTCTAAAATCAGGAAGAAGACAAGGAGACTCACTATCACCACTGCTATTCAATATAGTTATGGAAATACTAGCCAGAGCAATTAGACACAAGGGAGAAACAAAACAAATAAGGATAGGAAAGGAAGAAGTTAAATAATCATTATTTGCAGATGATAAGATACTCTACATAGAAAACCTCAAAACCTCCTCCAAGAGACATCTAGATTTACAAAGTAAATTCAGTAGCTTAGCTGGATACAAAGTCAGCATTCAAAAATCAATAACATTCCTGTGCAAAAACAGCAAACTCACTGATTGGAAATTAGGGAAACCACATTCTTCACAATAGCATCCAAAACAATGAAATACTTAGGAATCAATCTAACAAAAGAAGTAAAGTGTCTATACATTGAAAATTATAGTACTCTGAGAAAGGGTTTAGAAGAGGATATCAAAAAATGGAAATGTATCCCTTGTTCATGGATAGCAAAAACCAACATAGTGAAAATGGTCTTACTCCCAAAATTGTGATACAGATTTAATGAAATCCTGATTAAAGTACCATAAGCGTAACTCACAGAACTTGAGAAAGCATTCCTAAAATTCATCTGAAAATACAAGAGACCTAGAATAGGAAAGGCAATCCTGGGCAACAAAGGCAAGGCAGTAGGTATCACAATCTCTCACTTGAAATTATACTACTAAGTTACCGTGATAAAATAAGCATAGTACTAGAAAAAAAAAAAAACCTGAGGACCAGTGGAACAGATAAGAAAATGCAGAAACAACTACAAATAAAGTCAGCCACCTTTTCTTTGACAAAGGGTCCAAACATGTTCACTGGAAGAAAGATAGCCTCTTTAATAAATGGTGCTGGAAAAATTGGCTTTCTATATGCAAAAGACTAAACTAGACCCGTGTCTATCATAATGTACTAAAGTAAAGCCAAGTGGATCAAAGATATAAATATCAAAACAGAAACACTAAACCCATTGGAAGAGAAAATAGGTAGAAATCTTCAAGAAGTAGGTGTAGGTAGAGATTTCATGAACAAAACCCACACTACACAGAAAGCACTTCAAAGAATCAACAACTGGGATTTAATCTTACTAAAAAGCTTTTTCAAAGCAAAAGAAATCACTAACAAAGTGAAAGAAAACTCACAGAGTGGGAAAAAATGTAATTAATTGTCCCTCAGACAAAGGATTTCTATCTATAACATATGAAGAATTGAAAAAACTCAGACCCCCAAATTCGAAGACCCAATCCAAACTTGGGCATCTGAGGTGAATACACAGTTCTCAGATGAAGAAACACAAATAGAAAATAAACATATGAAAAATGTCAAACATCACTGGTCATTTGAGAGATGCAATTTAAAACAACACTGAGATTCCTTTTTTACCCCAGAAAGAATGGCTATCATCAAGAAATCAACTAATAACAAATGCTGGAGGGGTTGTGGGGAAAAAGGAATCCTTCTCCACTGTTGGTGAGAGTGTAGACTGGTATAACCAATGAGGAAATCATGTGAAGATTCCCCAAAACACTAGGATTAGAGGTCCATTTGATTCAGCTATTCCCCTGCTAAGTATCTTCCCAGAAAAATGAAAAACATCATACCACAGTGATATATGTGCAGTCATGTTTATAAGCAGCAAAATTTGTTATAGCTAAATCTTGGAAACCACTCAAATGCCTATCAACCAAGGAATGGATTAAAAAGATGTGGTATTTTTATACAATGGAGTAATACTCAGCCATAAAGAAGAATAAACTTGAAATTTTTATAGGTTAATGAATACAACTTGAGACCACACTCATAAGGGAAAAAAATCAGACTCACATGTATAAGCATTGTATTGTCTTCCTCGTGTGAGAAACTGAAAGAGTGAATAATGTCTAAAATCTGCAATAGATATTGTGAAATGGGAAGAAATTGTTCAAAAGGAAAAAGGACCTATAATGAGTAAAAGGGGAAAGGACAGTAGAGAAAAAGGAAAAAATGTAAGGCAGTTATACATTAGTGTCTCTTAGTTCATCAAATAGGAAGGTTTTTGCTAGCATCAACTGAAGAAATTTTTATGTTCATATCTTATATCCTGAACAACTACTTTAATGATAACACCATGTAATTAGTATTAACTATCCTGTAACAACATGTAATAGCACAACAACATGCAATTAGTATTAACTAATGATAGTATTAACTATCATTATTCTCCTATTATTTTGTTATGAAATTTTGTTCTACTTTTTTCCATAAAAAGTTTTAGTAAAATATTAATCACTAATCATTAATCCTCCACAAAATGTTATCCTTTGCTTAGAATACACTGATCCCAATGTTCTTGCTGTTTTCTTAAAATTTTTTATTAGTATATGTGTGTGAAGCATAACCATTACATTCATGCTGGGGAATGGATGCATAAACGTACTGCAACTTGATCAGTGTTACTCTGTCTTCTTCCAATCCCCTTCTCAGCTCTACAGAGTCAACTCCCCATTTCTTACCATCTCTCTTTTATTTTGTGCTTCACATTATTTATATTTTGGGTCCTTTCTATTAGACTCTGAAGCAGTTGAACAAGTCATCTTTCGTGAGTTTCATTAGTTGCACTGTCGTGGCTGCCTGGATGTCCTGACTCTATTCAAAAGACTGACCTCTCATGATCATTTTCACTTTGGGGAAGACCTATAAGTGACAAGGTTCTAGGTTCAGTGAATAAGGTGGATGAAGACCTCACCACCCTGTTTTGACTCCGCAGAAATTGCCAAAACACTTGGAGTTGATTCAGAACTGAGACAACCACAAAAAGACACTCACAAAAGAAGACTTCCAGGACTGTTTTAGAAAGTGGAAAGAATAATTAGATAAGTATAGTCAAAGAAAAAGGGAGCATTTTGAATGAGTTTAGTGACAATACTTTTTATACTTTTAATTTTTTGGTTCTTAATTTAAGCATTCATTTTATTTGGTTGACAATAAAACCAGTTATAAAAAGAGCTAACAGCGATGGAAAGTTACTATGCACATGCCTTGTACTTTTCTAAGAACTTAAAAAGTTCTAGCCAGTTTATCCATAGCATATTTCCTATTAGTATTCCCATTTTATACCCCATGGCTTCAGGTCACATAGCTAGTAAGTTGAAGAGATGAAATTTAGATTAGGTGATCTATCTCTAATATCCAGGATTTTAACCACTAAGACATGCTGCCTTTTTAAGCAAAGAAAATATTAGCTGTAAGCATGTTAAACATTTAGAGAATTAGCATTTTGTAGATGACTTTTTAGCAGGTGGTCATCTCAGAGTTACAAATTAGGAACTAAAAAAGGGTTTCAGAGAAGGAGGGCAGGCAGTCACCTAATCACTCCATTCCTCCTCTGTACTTATAAACCTCTACAGAAAAAAAAAAAAGAAAGTACCTTCAATTCCAACTTGTCCTGGAAGTTACTTGGTTTTGATTTATTAGGTTTACTTTATTAGGCTGGTCTATTATGTTTTAGGTTTATTAGCTATATGCATTAATAAGCAAGCTTCAAATAAAAAATAAGTTAATTCCTTTAAATTCGCTGAAGTGCTATGTCTTTTACAACAAGAGCAGGAGTGACAAGAAATCAATTTCCCTGTAATAATCTAGTCATAATACCTGAACTTGCTATGAATTTTTAAAATTACACTGTCTTTCAATTGCTCCTAGGTGTTCTCAGAGCAAGAAATACTTTTGTTGTGATTAAAGTAAGTTGCCTCACTTTTCTGTTATCCCAGATTATGATCCACAGAAATCATCTTTTTCTGAAAATTAGCACTTATTTTTGCTTAGGTGGATTAGCAGAGATTGGATGATGCTGCATTGACTAGATGTCCCTAAATTTCAGTGCCCTGACACATTGCAAATGCATTTATTTCTTACAAATGGTCTTCACAGTTTCACTAGAGTTGTCTCCTGCTTGGGATTTAAACTAATAGAGGATCCACTATTCATAGCTAATCTCTCTAGAAACTCACCTGCATTATCTCTACCACAAGAGAAGAGAGAATTGGAGGGCCACTTACTAACCCTTTTGTGCTTTTGCCAATATATGAAACAACATTCTATATATAGTTTATTGGCCAAAATTAGTACTTTCCCCAGCTTAATATTACTCCAGCTGTGCAGCAGGAAAAGGAGCGAAGTTTGCCTGAGTATTAGAAATCTCTATGATGGTGAACTTCTACAGACCTCCATACCCTACAGACCAGGATACAGAAGATTGGACGTTAAGTGTCCCAATGAGATGCACCTACTGCTGTTGTTGCCGTAATGATGCACCACAAAATGAGAATGCATTGTTTGCTAAGTATTATGTTGGCAACTATATGTAAAAATTGAACTGCAAAGAACAACTCTATAACCTAAGTATTATCAGTTGTAGCTTGTAAGTAAGAAATCTGAAATTCAGAAAATTCTGCAATTTTTTAAGCGATTTATTTTAAGTTCTTACTGACAAGAAGTGAGGGTTACTTTACTTAGAGTTCTTTCTTACTTCAAAGTTTTGTGAAATATTACTTCTAGTCAAACATTATGGTGAGTGTTCAAATTTAATATATATATAATACTATAATTATATAATATATAATATAGATCTGATATATATATATATATATATCAGAAAAAGATATATTTCCACTAACCCTCCACAAAATACACTCCCTTACTTTAAATTCTTATCCTATTGTTCTTGCCACTTCCCAAAATAGTACTGAAGGTCCTCTTTTGTGACTTTCATTGTATTATTGTGACTGCCTAGATTGTTTAATGAAAACTTTCTTAAACATTTTGAGTCAATTCAGGACATTAAGGCAGCCGTGAAAACACATTCACCTACAAGGACTGCTTCAGAAAAGGACCAAGAACTATGAGACACACGTACTCAAACAGAGGAGGAACACTTTTTAGTGGACTATGGACAATGTGTCTTTTACTATAATAAATATTTTTAAATTGTTTTATTTATACATTCACTTTTTTGATCACACACTGTACTGCCTTTCTTTCTCTAAACTTAAGAGAACTGTTTGGAAATTCAAAGCAATGTAAATTAGATACAACTACTATGCGCAAAACAGAAGCTTGGAACTCTCTCTTAAAGAACTTACTAGTAAAATAGTTAATGGCTATGCAGAAGTTACTTAAATACATTTTCTTAGCATTTTTCTGTTGATGATAATTACATCGCTACTATATTTAGGGTTTGTGACAGTTAAGCTTCATTGTTAACTTCGTTGGCTGGAAAACTGTCTAGAGGTTTAGTAGAGCACACTTCTGGCACTACTTCCCTTCTGAGTATTAGACTAAGCAGCCTTGCTCCAATATGCAATACTACTGTGAGGCTTCTGCTTTGGAGTCAGATGATCATGCACTGAACTCCTGTAAAATGTAAGCCAACTAAACTTTTCCTCCTAAACATTGTGGGCCTTGGGTAATGGAATGTTGATCAATGCAGAGCTTATTCTTCACTCAAAGTGTTAGAGCTTAAACGTCCATCATCTTAATGCGCACTTAACCTTGGAAAGTAGGCATTTTAACCTCCTGTGATAGATGAAGAAGCTGAGATTCAAAGGAGTTGAACTAACTTGAAATAGATTATAATTCACAATGGGAAAATCTAAGATTTGAATTTACTTCATCACTGAGAATTGAATTGGACTCAAAAGAATTTTGAGAATTGAACTCAAAGCATTTGCACTGGGCTATCCCTCCAGTTCCTTTACTTTTATTTTAAGACAGGGTCTTGTTAAGTCACTAAGTTGCCCAGGCTGGACTGGAATTTGTGATCCTCCTGCCTCAGCCTCCCAGAGTTCTGGGATTATAGGTGTTTGTCACAACACCTGGCTCGAATTTGCATATTTTTGACACAGAATCCACAAGTTTTAGACTATATTAGACACCTCTAACTTGAAGTTTCTCAGCACTCTAGAGTTACCTAAGGGGACACCATCGTAGACTCCCCATTTAGTAAAGATGTGTTATGTACATTTGCAAACCCTCCCACATGGAATGTAATTGTTATGCCATGCAAACATGTACTAATAAAAAATAAAAAAACCAGAAGAAATAATGGAAACAATTCAGCCTCATCTCTAGACAGATAACACTGTTTAAATAGCTGAATCTCCCTGAAAGTTGGTGCTTTTATCTCTGAAAGAGAAACTTTAAATTTACCTTCCAACTTTCAATGACTGCCAAAGAAAATTACATGTAGAAGGAACCTGGGCCACAGCAGTTTTTTTCTTTTTCTGCAGCCAGTGAAAGACCAGTGAGAGGCACCTTAACCATGGAGCACGTAAAGAGCAAAGAATCACAACTGAGATGCT
>RJWT010028317.1:0-15253 GCA_004365215.1 Cuniculus paca | reverse complement strand
TGCCTCAGCCTCCTAAGTGCTGGAATTTACAGGTGTGCACCACAACCGGCCTTGGGGTCTTTTTCTTTAATGTGGACGTGGTATAGGTATAAATTTCCGTTGGAGCATTGTTTTTGCAACTGTTTTAATATATTGTGTGCACGTGTGTGTGTGTGCATGTGTGTGTCCATTGTACTCGGGATTGAACCTAAGGCTTTCGCACTGAGCTACATTCCCAGCACCTTTTTACTTCTTTTTTATTTTGAGACAGAATCTACCACATTCCCCAGGCTGAGTTCAAACTTGTGAGTTTGAGATCCTCTTACCTCAGCTCCCCAAAGTGCTGAGGTTACAGACATGCACCACTACTGTCGGTGTTACATTGTGTTTCAATGTTTGTTATACTATAATTTTTGTATGTCTTTAAGTATTCAGTGATTTCCCTTCTTCTTTGACATTTTTGCTGTTTAAAATTATATTGTTCATGTTTGATGTGGTAAAATATGCCTATATTCTCAGCAGTTACTCAGGAGGCTTAGGTAGGAAGTCCAAGACCTTCCTCCACTACCTAACCAAGACCCCAGGTTCAAAGAGAATGGGAAAAAGAATCAAAAGGGAAAAATTGGAAATAGAGGTTTTGCAAATGGAAAGGGGACTAACTAATAAGAGTTGGAAGGAACAGGGAGGGGGATGAAGGGTAAGGTACAAAAAAAGAATTAAGATGTGTTATGTATGTGTGCCAACTCCCCACAATAAGTTTAATCATCATGTACTACAAACTTACGTACTGATTTTAAAAAAACAAAAAGAAATGTGTTTCATCTCCATGTCTGTGTAGTTGCCAGTTTTCCTTCTCCTAGGAATTTCTAGTTTCATTCCATTTTGGTTGAAAAAGATGCGTATTACATGTGATTCCAGGCTTTTAAATTTATTGAGACTTACTTTGTGGACTGGCATATGGTCTATTGATAGAAAATGTTGTGTCCATTTGAGATGAACTTGTATTCTGTTGTTGTATGGAACTATGCTCTGTATAAGTCTAAAATGATTTCCATACATTTTTGCCTCATATATTTTGGAGCTCTGATTAGGTGGGTTGTATCTTCTTGATAGAATGAATGTAAATCAATGTTTTTTATCTTTGTGTCTTGTAACAATCTTTGATGTGCAATTTCTCTCATATTACTATCTGGTCAAGCTCACTTTTAGTTATTAGTGTTTATTTGGAATGTGTTATTTCATCCTTTTATTCTCAACTTACAGTATTTGTGTTTCTGGAGCTCAAGTGAGACTCTCATACACAGCATATATAGATTTTTTTTAATCCATTCTGTCAATCTGCCGTTTAGTTGGAAGTATAATTATTTTATGCCTAAAGTGGTTATTGATAAGGATAGATTTTTTTTACTAGTTTTCTCTATATTTTATCTTTTTTCATTTCTTTCATTACTGTCTTATTTTAATTATTTTTTAATAGTGTACCACTTCAACTCCCTTCTCATTACCTTTCCTGCATATATGTTTAGTTATGTTCTTAGTGCTTATCTTGGGAATTTCAGTTACAATCTAGTTTGATGGTACCCACTTAGCTTTTGTAATATACAAAAGTTATACTGCTGTGTGTTCTCTGCTTTCTCCTTTATATTATTACTGTGATGAATTATGTCTTTGTATGTTTTGTACCCGTTTTGTTTATATTTAATATATCTTTATATCTCTTTTATATAATGTGCCCCATAATATTGTTTAACAATTTTTTATGCATTTTTTTTCTAATAAAACTTTACTTTTTCAAACATAGCCACAGAGGCAGAACCTCATGTTAAACACACACAGACTACGGATTTTTTTAATATAAAAGTTTACAAAAAATTTTGTTCCCACTCTTTGTTTTTGTAATCTCATTAGCCCGGAGACTTTGGCAGCAGGTGATATTTTATGCATTTTTATTTTAAATTATTTAGGAAAATGAAATGCTTACCAAAAATACAATATTCTTTGTTTTTATGTTTAACGCTATAGTTACCTTTTTTTAATATCCTTGTATGGCTTTGATTTACTGTCTAGTACCATCTTCAGTATTTAATAGGCCCTTAGTGTTCATTTGAGGAGGTCTTGATTTCTCCTTTTTTCAAGTTTTTTCTTTGTTTAAAATACCTCTTCTTTTAAAAATAGTTGTAAAACTTTGAAAGATTAATAATAGAAAGGAAAGTAGTAGCAATTCATGATAGAAAAAAAAATTAGACAGAACAAAAGAATAAACAAAGAAAAGTTGACTTCTCACCCCAGAACACCAGGTCTTCCAGTGCTCTGTGGAAGTCTCTCTTCTCCATTTCCTGCATGACTTTCCACACCGTATAAACTTTATTAAAATTTTGATTGACTTCAAATATTCAGATAGAATATATTTTAATTATAAAATCATGTTCATTGTAAAAACATTCAAATGATACCATTTTCTAAATTTGAAAAAGTCATCCTCCCCCTTACCCCAATCTTGTCCTCAGCAATAACCACTGTTAACAATTAGAGACCTGGAAACCTGGTGTGTAATTTCAGCATTTGGAAAGCTGAAACAGGAGGATGGAGCCTTGCTTATCTCCTTCCATTCTTCCATTACCTCCACATAATTAGATCTGCTGCTTTTCATGTAAAAACTGTTAGGTAAGGAAGAGTATCTCCATTTTGCCACTGAGGAGTTTGAGGAAGTGGGCTGCTCATGGATGCAACCAGAGCCAGAAGTTCAAACCTAGGAATATGTGACCCAAGACTAATATTCTTTCTTCCATATTCCTTTGCCTGATTCCTATTCAGAATCTTTAGAGTTTAGTACTGTACCTCATGAGGCAGCAGAAAAATTCTTGTTTGAAAATAAGGAATAATTTTTTAGAAAAGAGAGGACCTGGTCCTGTGGGGTCTCTGACTTTAACTTCCTTTATTGACAAAACCCTGATCTGTGGTGAAGAATGCCAGTTGTTTTAAGAAGTATGGAGCTTGGGTGTCAGGTTATTTAGAGCTTGACTTGGTCAGTCAGAAGAGGCTAAGATTGGAATTAGACCTTGCCCACTTGAGGCTTTGTCTAGACAAAGGGGCAAATGTCTAGGTAATGCAGGAGATTATATTATTATCTAATTACCGAATCCAAAGAGATTCAACCACATAATTAAACCATATGATAGAATCATTAAGAGAAACTCTTACGTTCCTGACATTCTTCAAACATTCCATACTCCAGCACGCAACTGTGCCTTTGCGTGTATACTCCACTTAGAATGCCCTTCCTGCATTGTCTGTTCAGTATATCTGTGAAGATTGTTATGATACTATCTTCAGTCACTCCCTGTGTGTAGAATTTACCATACTGTGTATGTGAAAGATTTGTTTACATACCTGCTTCCCAAGTGAATCTATCAACTGATCTCCTTTTTTTGAAGTATGGTTTTGCTGCATATATAGAATTTTTGCCTGCCTGCCTGCCTTCCTTCCTTCCTTTTCACCATCTCTACCTCTTCTCCCTTTTTGCCTCTTTCTGCTTCCTGGAAGTCCTGGTTTCTAATGAGAAATTGGCTGTTAATCTTACCTGAGGATTTCTTTTGTTTTTGTCAGTTTGGCTATAGTATGTCTTAAGTTTATACTGATTGGAGATATTTGGGCAGCTTAAAAATGTACAGATTGAAATCTTCCATCAGATTTGGGAAGTTTTGGTCCATTTTATCAACTGTTCTTTCTGTTCCTCTCCTGTTCTTGGGCGTCCATTAATAATAGTGGTATGTTCTATTAAGTATATACACCAACACTGGGATAGTGTCTCACTGTCTCTTAGGCTATGTACATTTTCTTTCTTTCTTTTTTTTTTCCATTTTGCTCCTCTGACTGGATAAATTTAATTACCCAGTCTTCAAGTTCATTGATTCTTTTGCCTGTTCAAATGTGATACTTACTGCTGAACCCCTGTGGTGCATTTTCCATTTCTGTTATTGTACTTTTAAGCTTCAAACTTTGTTTGCTTTCTTTTTATCCTTTCAATCTCTTTTCATATTCTCTTTGTTGAAACATTGTTAATTAAAGCAGTTTTGCTAAGTTTTTCTGTTTCTAAAGAGGCACAGACCCCCAAAGCTCTGTGTTCTACCAGTTTTGTTTTATGCACTTTAGTAAATAAAATTATTCTTGCAAAATCAGAAAATAAAATTAAAGCTAAATGTGAGTAGGACCTTCAAGTTTGTAAAGGAGATTACAAGTTGTAAAGGAAAAGAATTTAGAGCACATGAAACAATTTGTTTTGTATAGATTGAGTTGAGCCTTCTAAGTGATTTAAACCAAATTAGCTCTTCAGCAAGAATATTAATTTTAAGTGCCAGATTTAAAAAAATATTTCAAGTGTTTGGTTCCAGCATTTTTTCTGTATACTCAGTATCATCTTGCATTTGAGCTTTTCTATAATCAGTAGGATTATGAGCTTTAGGAAATGTTAAGTGGATACGACCTGTTCATTTATACAAAAGTAATATCAGGTGGAATGAGGGAATTTGGATTACTTTCTTATGTTAATAATCTATCACCCTGAAACTTCCTGATTTGAAACAAACAACAAAAATGTATTATCTCACAGCACCTGTAGGTCAGTAATTGAGGAGCAGCTTAGCTATGTAGCTCTGGCCTAGGATCACTCATGAAGTTACTTTCAGGCTGAACTCACATGTAACCTTGCTTGGGCTAGAGAATTTGATTCTGAGAGTTTGCTCACATCACTTAGGGTAGAATGATTCCATTTCTTACCAAGTGGACCTCTCCATGGAGCATCCGGAAAGTTCTTGTGACATAGTAACTGACTTCTTCCAGAGGGTATAATCCATTATAAAGCAAGGAGGAAATCACAATGCCTTTTGTGACATAGGCACAAATTGTCATTTTTGCCATAATCTTTTTGGTGTAAGCAAGTTAGCAAACATTAAGCACATTCACAATCAAGGGGAAGGGGGACCAAGGCTCTGTCTATGCAAAGAATGTCAGACCTTATCACTGACTAGTCAACTAGCTGGAGGTAAGCAGTGGAAAAGACTTAGAATACCTCTTGAGAGTGGCTTCCTAAAACTTCATTAAATTGTTAATGATTTCTCCAGGAAGGGAACAATTGGTTATTTTAAAGATTAAAACCTTTATTAAAATTTGATCTGTTGAGATATCTATACCTAAATCCTGTTGTTTTCCTCATTCCCCTTAGGAAATCTTACAATTCATACTCTTCCTTTTTTTGTTGTTTCAGGGATTGAACTCACGACCTCATGAGTTGTGCCTTGCCAGGCAAGCACTTGTGCCCCACTGAGCTATATCCCTGGCCTTAAAATTCATACTCTTGAAGGAAAGAGCTAAAACAAATTATGAAATCCAATTTAAAAATGTGTGAATAGTTTCATTTTGTTTTGTTTCTTTTTTTTTTTTTTTTCTCAAATTTCATTTTGGAGACTTGTTTGAAATAAAGTGATCCTCAATCAGCATAAAAACTGTAGTTCAGATATTGGAAAAAAGGCAAATGTCAACTGGTCAAAAGTATGAAATATACAGTATCTTTAGACCATCCAGCTTTTGGGTAACTTAATTGTTAAATGTTAAAATTTTACATTTAGAAAAAGATCTTAAAGTAGTATAAGGAACTCCTATTTACCCTTTGTCTGGATTTACCAATTATTTTCGTCCATTTGCTTTATTTGACTCGCCCTACACCAATTTGCTTACAGCCATTGGGGTGAAACCTGTAGTCTAGTGAAGTCAGGTTTCTTGATTCTTTGCAGTGAAATTATAAACCAGAGGAACCACAGGGCTTTTCACGAAACAACAGATACAATAGTGCTCTTACAGGATTTTGGAGAAGGGGATCGTTGAGATGAAATTTAAAGAAAGTAGTGTTTTGATAGGATCAAGGTGAAGCCTACTTGTAGTGCTCACTCACATTCAGCAAATGTTTATTTTGCACTATGCTGAATGATACAGGGGTTCTACCACTGGGAAATTTACCAGAGTTGATTGTATTACAAGCCTCAGTCATTATTCGATATTAGAATAAATTTAAAAGTAAACAATATACAGCTACAGTTCACCTAAAGGGGGGAAAGGAAGAGGAATTATCAACTGGAGGGATGGAATCTCAAATGTAAATAGGTATTTGGATACTGAGTGAAAAAACAATAAATGCGAATGTAAAAGTAGACATTTATTCTAAGTATTATATTATTTATCATGTAGTGCTAACTGAATTTTATGCATGCATTTATGATGTACTGTACTGAATTCATCACGGGTTGAATTGTAGAGAAATCTCATGTCTTAGTTAACTTTTTACCCAACACCCAAAGTTAAAAAAGGTTTCTTTAACTCACAGTTTTTAGAGGTTTCAGTTCATAATCCACTTGTTCCAAGGCAGGGTAGCACATGGCAGAGGGCAACCATTCATGACTCTGGAAGACAGCAAAAGCAAAAGAAAAAAGGAGGAAACCTTTTTCTATCCCTTATATTGTATGCAGGCTACCTACCCTAGGGTGGTGTAGCATCCACATCCACACCCTTAATCCCAGCATTGGACTGTGAATCAGTCAAAAACTATAGATTCAGCCACTTCTGAAAATCCTACCCCCCATGACTTTAGGGGGACATGTAGACACAAACATAATGCCCCAATAAAAAGTCATTATGATTTTAGCTATTTGTTGTATTTCATCAGTTTTAAGATGAACTTCGTCCCCTACCACACATGCATACACTCCTTTTAACATGTTCGAAATCAGGTTATATAGGTTTTGATCCTCAGTCTGTTTGACCAGTTAGGGTAGTTTGTAGCCATTGTATGAGCATGTATAGACATCATAAGTGCCGTCATCTACTTAGCATAATCAGTGCAAGAATGAAAAATAGTAAAAAGGAAAACGGAGAGAGACAAGAAGGCAAACAAGGAAGTAAAAGGATACTCCTTTAACCCTACTGTAATATTTGCGAAGAGGGGATGAACAAACTAGACCTAGTTAATTGCAAAACCTATTTTAAAAGTTTTATGGATTCTCTTTAAAATATAACAGTCTTGATGGCGTAGAAGATGAAGTCTTAAGCGTCAGAGTGATTCAGAAGAGTTGGTCTGTAACTTTACAGGGTAGCACAAAAGCATTATATGAAAAGTATCCATATAAATGCAAATTACTGGTTATATAAGAGAATTATCAATTTAATTGGGTTAGTATTCATTAGTTAATGTATGCACTATATTTTGTAGTATCTTAGCGGATTTACTAACAATCTGTGTTTGTGGTTTTTTATCTTGCCTAAATATTTAATGCTATATCCTGTAGAATTTTTTTATACTTTTTATTATTTCCCCATGAAGTGGCACCATTTACTCTAGCCACACCTTTGTGAGTTAGCCTATTCTCATTACCTCTGTGAACTATTGTTTAGCCTTTTTCTGCACATTGGTTTGCAACGATAAAATGCGTTTGTGTTGTTTCTCCCTTTGATCTTTCAGGGGAAAGAAAGCTATTTCACTAAAGATTATAAGTAATGTTATTAAGTAAGTACTAGTGTGGGGTAAGTCGATGAGGACAGGTCAGTGACCTTCATTGGTTGAGCACTACTATACTATAAAATGTAATGAGGCAGTGAGATGCTTGCAGCACTGTATAGAATCCCTCAAGTGGAACAGCCACAAATACAAACTAAAAAAGAATTTTTTCACATTGCTGATATTTTTTCCTAAATAGTAAAAAATTTCTGATAAAATTCTGAACAGAAATTAAGTACAAAGTTCTTCGATTTACATAGACACTATGGTTTTAGAAGTACTTACTTTGTCGTAACATGGCAGGGAAAAAAATGATGTTTATATGTAGCAAGGGCATTGGTTCTAAGTTAATGTAATGTAATGTTCTAAATGCAGTTTTTTTGTTTTTTTTAACCTACTTTAATATATCCACTTGAAAATTTCAAAGTCTACTCTGTTGTAAAGAGTTTTCTTGCATTGCGAATTCTGGTCCCTTTCTACTAAATATCAAGGTCGTATTACCTGTTTTGATAATTAAACATCCCTTGCAATTTTAAAGAAGTCCTCAGACTACCACTCTTGAGACTATTGGTCTTACATGTGTGAAAGGTGAGAAAATTAAGTACTAGTGTAAGAAATGATTACTTGAACCATTTATTGTTATGCATTGAATGAATTTAATTAAAATGGTTAATTTGAGGCTTTTAAAATTAGGATGACTGAATTGGTATTTTTTTTTTCTAGTAAAATGAATGAAAATAAACCTGATGACTCACAGAACCTTGGTAAGTAACTATTTAAAATATTTAAAAGCTTTCTTTCTAGAATGCTTCCCATCTACTAGGAATGAATTTCCTGATTCATGTGAGTTCCTTGTACTAAGGTATTTTATTTGTATTTTGCATAAATACCAGATATACTTTGTGTTTGAATAAAATATTTAATAAATAAGATTTTTTTCCACCTTTTTGGTCTTTGTGGGGTTTTTTTGTTTTGTTTTGTCTTTTTGAGACGTCTTACTACGTAGTTCAGGCTGGCCTTGAGCTCACTTAGCAACCCAGGCTGGTCTCAAACTCACAACAATTCTCCTGCCTCAGCCTCCTGAGTGCTGGGATTACAGGCATGAACCACCACACCCAGCTTGTTTGGGTTAATGTTTTTGTTTCTTGGGTTTTTTTTTTCCTCTTTCATTTTTTTGAGGACAGGGTCTTGCTGTGTAGTTCAGGCTGGCCATGAGTTCACTGTGTAACCCAGACTGGCATCAAACTCACAGCGATCCTCTTGCGTCAGCCTCCTGAGTGCTGGAATTACAGGAGTGCACCACAACTTTTTGTTCTTTGGTGTGTTGTGTTGTTTTGTTTTGAGACAGGGTTTTGATACCTAGTTGAGGCTGGCCTTTAACCTACTGTGGAGCCCAGGCTGGCCTCACACTCACAGCAATCCTCCTGCCTCAACCTCCTAAGTATTGAGATTAGAGGCGTGCTGCACCACCACAAACCCAGCAATTTTTTCATCTTTTTGTATTGCTTTTCCTTACAAAATGAAAAATGCAAGTGAGAACAATTTAAACAATAACCATAGTTTAGCATGAAAAGAATTTCACCTCTTAAGTCATCACAAAAATATTTCCAAGTGGATGCAGTCCTTTTAACCTTTGTATTTGGTTGCTGTGTTCTGTATTATTAGCAGTATCTATATACTTGCTACCATGAAAGATGAGAAATCTAAATTGTTAATCTGTACTCTTCTGCCAGTAACCCAATTTTTTAGAATTTTTTTTTTTTTTTTTGCGGCATCAGGAATTGAACTCATGACCTTGCGCTTGCCAGGCAGGCGCTTAGACCACTGAGCTAGATCCCCAGCCAATTTTTTAGATTTTAAAAAATTCCTGAGCCGGGTGTGGTGGCTCACACCTGTAATCCCAGCACTTGGGAGGCTGAGACAGGAGGATCCTTTTGAGTTCAAGATCAGCCTGGGCTACAAAGTGAGCTCAAGGCCAGCCTGCACTATATAGTGAGGCCCTGTCTCAAAAAGACAAGAGCCGGGGATCTAGCTCAGTGGCCTGAGTGCCTCTCTGGCACATGTGAGGTCAGGAGTTCAATCCCTGGTGCTGCCAAAAAAAAAAAAAAAAAATCCTGATAAACACATTATAGTTAAAATTCTATATTCTATTCATCACTTTTGAGAGAGTATCTGTTGATTCTACCTCATTTTGGATAAGGAAAATCACTTGTAAACCTCCTTTCTTTTCTTGCTTTTATTTGTAGGCTTCTGTCAACTGTGCTAATAGTTTTGAAAAAATTTTGCAGTAGCTACTTTTTTTTTTTTTTTTTTTTTTTGTGGCACCAGGGATTGAACTCATGACCTTGCGCTTGCCAGGCAGGTGCTTAGGCCACTGAGCTAAATCCTCAGTCCAAGTAGCTACATTTTAGAGTGTCTTAGGTTGGATGATACAGTATAATCATTATGTGTGGGTTTAGTCCTTGCCTTGATACTTAATATTATATTCTGTAATTTTTTTTTGTAAGTGAATTGTTACAGTAAACTCCACAGTCATTTCTCTGAATTACTCTGTTCTCATTTACTAATTCTGTGAAGTTGGGTGTGTGACCATGCTAGTAGTTCTGAATTTTTAGTAATTTGTGTAGTACTTAGATGCGTTTGTCAAATTAGAAATACGCTATTACTCTTACTTACTTTTTCCAAATTGAACTCCAATTTTCACTTGTATGAATGTATTTAACTGGAAATTTTAATTACAAATACCAAGATCATGCTGGAGATGGTGCTTCATGCCTCTAATCCCTACACTCAGGAGGTTGAGGCAGGAGAATCACTGAGTTTGAGACCAGCTGAACTGCATAGTGAAACCCTGTCTCAAAAAGACAAAAACAAAAAAGCTAAGATCGTTTGTTGCAGTAGCAGGTGATCTCAACAATAAATATAATGAAGTTAGGGCAAGTTAATTGAATTTTAACCTTTTTTTAAAAAAAAATGTAAAAATAAATACAAAAGTAATCTGCATATAAGTATACATACAAGAAATCTAATGTATTCTACAACCAGAACCCTCTTTACTGGGTGAACGGAGAGGCAAAAGAAAAAGGAAGCAAGTGGCCTATGGGTGTATAACAGATAAACCTTGCCCAGGGCTTGTCAGGAGATCTTCTGTAGTCTCGGTTAATTCCCAAGTATTCCTCTTTTTTAGTCTCAGCTAATTCTGTGCATTTTTCTTTCTCCTGAAAACTTCCTGAATGGTTACAGCTAAAATTATAGGCATTGGTGATAAAGGAATTAAAGTGGAAACTGCTAGTGTGAGATATCCAATATGGACAAATGACAGTTTGCTCTAGTGTTAATGTATTTGAATAGGTTCTTTGTATGGAGAAAGCAGGAAAGCTAAAAATCTTTTAAAAGTTTAGGGGAAAACCTTTAAGTTGTAACTTCTCTTATGCACTAGAATAAGGGAAATCGATATAGTAAGAATGTTCATAGTATTGAATATTATCTTGTAGTGTTTCTTTCTAGTTCTGGAATCTATTTTGTGAGAAGCCTGTTAATAAGTACAGTTCTTTTCAGCACATAACATCCATTCTTGATTACATGTGTTAGTAAAGGTAAATACTCACTTTTATAATAAGTGAACTCTGAAGTTATATGGTTTAACACAAAGAAGCTTATTACTTTGTCAAGTTCCTGTCCACTGTGGATTGATTAGAGAGGATGAGGCCTATGGAGTTGTTATTTCATAAAGTCACTTTTGAGATTCGTGTGCCCTCCATCTTGTATGGATCTACTGCCCCTGAGGTGCTCAAAATCTTTCTGCTTTAGCTAGTAATAATTTATTTGTTCCATTTAGCATATTAATAAAGTTTTCTAAATTATATATGACATGAGAGAAACATAGGACAGAAAAAATTAGTAACTATAATACTAAAATTTGTTCACTTCTGCGCATATTGTTACCTATATTAATGTGTATTGTCATTTAATCTTAATTAAGACATAGTTTGAGATACATACTATTATTGTCTCCATTTTAAGTTGAAGAAATAGTCACAAAACACCATAGTAAAATAAACCAGGCATACAACGATAATACTGTATGATCTCACTTTTGATGTGTGAAACCTAAAAAGGTAGAACTCACCAGTGCAGAGAATAGAATGGTGGTTAGAATAGGGACCAAGGCTGGGGCAAGGTGGAAATTGGCAAGATGTTAGTCAGAGGATATAAAATTTAAGTTAGAAAAGGGAATAGATTCAAAAAGTCTGTTGTAAGTGTTCTCACCACAAATACATGGTGAACCAGTGAACTCTAATGCATTTGATAGCCATTCTGCAATGTAGACATTATTTCAAAACATCGTTAGATTGTCATAAATACAGAAAATAGCAAAAAGATTATGGAGCCAAATCTTAACTCACATTTCCCTGACTCCACAAATATTTGTGTGTGTGTGTGTGTGTGTGTAAACACACATGACAACCGCTTTTGAGTGTATAGTTCGTTCACAGTGTTGTGAAACCTTCACCACTATCTTATTTAACTGTACTCATTACGTGGTCAACTTCTCATTTTTCCCGTCCCCAACTCCTGGCAACCGGTAATCTGCATTTTGACACTCTCAGATCTAATGTGCTGGATAATGTAATCCATTGTGTAAATGGTAGCACATAATATGTGACTTTGATTTCTTTCAGTTAGCATAATGTTTTATAGTGTATCTATGTTATTGCATATATTAGTACCTTATCATTTTATTGCTAAATAACATTTTATTGTACAGAATACTGTATTTTGTTTATCTATTCCATGAATTTTGATTTGCATTTTATCTCTTGTTAAAAGTGCTGCTGTGAACATCAGTGCACAAGTGTTTGCTTGAACACCTGTTTCCAGTTTTTTGATTTATATATCTAGGAAGGGAATTGCTGTATCTTATTGAACTGTTATTCTGATTACAGCTGTTCTCAAGGGTGTGAAGAAGTTATCTTGATTTGCAGTTCTTTGTTGACTGTGACCAATGATAGGGGGCATCTTTTAATGTCCTTAGTGGCTTTTGTATATCATCTTTGGAGAAATAAGAGATATCAAGAGTCTTTGCCCATTGCTTAGGGATTGTTTTGTGTTCCTGTGATTGAGGTAAGAGTGTGTTATGCATTTTGGGTACTAGACCTTTATCAGAAATGTAATTTCCAGATATTTTCTTCCATTTTAGAGTATAAGTTTTAAGTCTAATTTAATCTGTTTTTGTTTTGGTACTTTGACTTTCCTTTCACTTCAGTTGTAATGAACTGTTGCTGAATTCAAGGTCATGACGATTTACCCTTACTCTTTCTTCTAAGAGTTTCATAGTTTTACGTTTAGGTTCTTTATCTTCAGATACACAGTGTAAGGTAGAGTGTCAGTTTTATTCTTCATCCAGTTGTCCCAACACTATTTACTGAGGACACTTCTTTCCCCATTGGCAGTCTTGTCAAAAATAAATTACTATAGATATCAAATTTTAATTTCTGGATCCTTCTTTTGTATTGATTTATATATCCCTGTGCCGCATTTTTTGGATCAGTATAGTTTGATTGTGAGTTTTAAGTTTTTTTCTCAATCTAGATAAAATTTGTAGATTTCATTATCTTTTGAAAGAACCATTTTTCGTTTTTCTTGATTCTGCTTTATCTGTTCTAATCTTTTATTTCTTCCTTGCTTTTGCTAACTTTGAGTTTAGTTTCCTCGTTTTTTCTAAATATGTAAAATTAGGCTATGAGATCTTGTTTTTAATATGTGCTTTCATAAACCTAAAGGTTAGGTAGAGGTAAAAGTTTAGGGTTTCTCAGTCTTTTCTGAGCATGCATACATCCACAGGCATGCATGAGGCCCTCTAGATTCTTCAGTGTATGTGGAATTTTCTCAAAGCACTTACTTCCTTCACCATATATATCCCTTTCTTCAGCTTCTTTCCTGTGCTTCTTATTCTTTCAGTTGCTTAAAGCTGTCTCTTGTCCTTTGCCCTAGGATGTTACACCTAGTATATTTGTTTCACCCTGAAAGAGTTCCCAGGAAGGCAAAATAAAGGCACATGCTAGGTGTGGTGGTGTATGTCTGCAATCCCATTGCTCCAGAGGCAGAGGCAGGAGAATCGCTGCGAGTTCGAGGCCATCCTGGGTTATATAGTGAACTCATGGCCATTCTGAACTACACAGTGAGAGCCTGTCTTCAAAAAAAAAAAAAAAAAAGTAAAACAAAGGCATATGAACCCACCTCTCAGGGTGCTGTCACACAGATTGAAACACTTTAACCAGAATTTTTGGCAACAAGCTCCATACATTATCTCCTCTTGGACCAGCAGTGTGTACAAGGAACATGGTCTACCTAAGGCCACTGCTCACCTTGTGAGTGAGGAATAGTAGATGGGTAAGTTCAGATATTCTCATGAGAATTTAGCAGCTTATTTCTCCCTTAAGCATTTTCTTAATGTAAAAAAATTTATTTTGGAAGCTCATTATTCTCCAGAGCTTCTAAAAAGTTGATTCTGAGATTTTGGCAGCTCTATCATTGCTTTTGTAGAGTACAGTTTTGGAGTTTTCTATTTCATTGTTTTCAGTGGCATTACCCCTACAAGTTGCCGTTTTAGTCACGCTGGAATTTATCACTGAAGACTGGTGAAATATACAAAGTCACATTAAGGTAGTATAAGAAATAGGTATTGAAAATTTTAAATTACTGATAGCAATCAAATGTGATTTGCTCTTTCAGAAAGAATTTAACAATCAATTGAAAAGCAGCAATTACGTAATTATTTTGAAATTTTAAAATATATTTTATATCTACTTTTACACTCTTAGCTTGTGTTTTCTGTCGAAAAAACGATGACTGTGCTAATAAATATGGAGAAAAGAAAACTAATGAGAAATGGAATCTCACTGTACATTACTATTGTTTGGTGAGTATAATTTGTAGTTATATTCTAGAAATTTGACCCTCTAAAGAGAATTAGATGCTGACACTGGTTTCTCATAATTTGATAAATCATTTAACTTTCGGATTTTGTTTTGCCTTTATGTAAAAAATAAGATTTTCAGGGGTGTGTATATCTAATTCTAAGGTTCTGAAATTACTTGGTAAATACAAAGATCTACCAGCATTACCTGTTTGCTTTTGTCTAATTGCAAAAGAGTGGGGAGGGACTAAGCTGGTTCTGTAAGGGAAGTATTCTTTTTAACACTTTGTCCTTGGTTAGTGATTAATCTCTGGAAAGACTTGTTTTAAGGTTTAGGGAGTAAAAGAAAGTGTTTTATTTCACAGAACCTGGAGGAAAAAATTCTGTCTAAAAGTAATTCATTTATTAGTGGGAAAAGAATCAGGTGACAGTTTGGGTTACTCAGATGAAAGTGATTTGATCCTGAGCATTAGTTTCTCGTTTGTTTTCTCTTCCTCTTAGGAACTTTTCATTCCACTTGAATCTGTGACTTAATAGTGGCACCATTAGTACCTTACTACCAAGACTGTACTAATACACACACTATTTATTTGTACTGAATTAGTTATCTATTTTTGCTTAACAAATTATTCTGAAATTAAGTAGGTTAAACTAACATTTATTATTTCACATTTTTTAGGGTCACAATTCTGATTTCAGCTACACTAGATGGTTCTGGCTCAGAGCCTCTCATGACATTATAGTCAAGATGTCAACCCATCTGAAAACTTTACTAGGCTTGGAGAATCCTTCTCCAAAGGCTCACTCATGTG